>CM069864.1:1757259-1937259 GCA_036172795.1 Pelodytes ibericus
ATTTGCCCCAAGCTTTCAGTGAGAAACACTTGCTTTACTATCCCTTTAAGAGAAGAAGACACAAGCAGCAGTCTGCAGTGATTGGTAGCATTATATGCTGTTCCTATAACTGTTGTTGTAGTTCCAGTAGTAGAAGGATACACTCGACTGCCTACAGCATAGCCCCAGGTCTTTAATTTCCCATGCTTTCACTTTATTGTTCTGATTCTACTGGGGGCACATTCAATATTAAAACATATATTAGCAATTTGTATCATGAAATAATCAGTAGATAATCCTCCACCCATCTCTCGCTCTCGGAAAAGCTACACGTACATTTTAAGCATTTTAAAGATATTAACTCTGTTTATTAGAAGACTTCCTAATAATCACAGTAGAATAAGACAAATCTCTGGTTAGCGCACCTTTAAAAAAAAGTGCATTTTATCCTAGAAATTACATGAATAAAACAAAGCTGAGATTTAATCCTTTTGGTGCCAGAGGGGTGTGCAAAGCATTTATCACCTGCCTTTGCTGATAAACTGTGATATTTAGTCCAATATTTTACACCATATTTTAAAATTACTCAGGAATTCACTCTACCAAAATATTTTGATAATCAATTCCGTCGGAGTCGTATTATTTTATGTTGAAGAACTAATTTAGTCCATCCGAAGCTGTATCCGCAGTGGCTCTCTCCGATGCACTTTACCACTCATGGTTGCAATTTAAATCTTCTGTAGAGAGCAAAACTCCTCCGAATAAAACATGAATATTACTGTACTGCGTTATAAAAAAATAAAAAAAGAGACTATTAGAATATATCACCAACACACTAGGGGACCATTTAGAAGAGCGTTCTAAATACATCATTTAATTACAATGGAGACATTACTTCATGTTTCTACTGAGGTAAGTAATATTAGAATTCATGATATTCGCAAACTACTCTGGGCCATTACATTGGCCATAAGCTATTCTCTAAGATTTACTACTAAAGACCCGCCAGGGTATTTGAACATTCATGGATTCTGTGGCAATAGGCTTTTATCTAAGTGAGGGACAAGCAAGTTATTATCTGTAAGAAACATAGCTTAATATTTTGGATTCTAAAGGTTAAGGAGCTATAAATCCTGAATGACTCTCAGATATCACGTAGAAAGACATTTTTTTTTTTTACTCTACTTTTCCTTTTAAGATATTTTACGAGGACAGACTCCGCAGTTCGGCCATGTTGTTTACGTTCAGTCCTGCAATGTCCCTGAATTACTGACAAATAATTCATATTACGCCACGATGGCAAAGTTTAAGCACACGTGTGCAGATTTCTCTCGCTTTCCCTACATGCTTTGGTAATGCTGACAGATCCGTGTTTGATAAGGTGATTTTCTGAATCAATTAAACATCTGTCTTAAGCTCACTCCAGCACTCGCTACAGCACTAATTCCAGAGCTCACTCCAGCGCTCATTCCAGCTCTCATTCCAGAGCTCGCTCCAGCACTCACTCCAGTGTTCGCTCCAGCACTCACTCCAGTGTTCGCTCCAGCGCTCGCTCCAGTGCTCATTCCAGCTCTCATTCCAGAGCCCGCTCCATCGCTCATTCCAGCTCTCATTCCAGAGCTCACTCCAGCTTTCGCTCCAGCGCTCACTCCAGCGCTTGCTCCAGTGCTCACTCCAGCGCTCTTTCCAGCTGCTAAATACAGCGCATAATTGTTGCTGTTAAACTTCCTGTTCATTTGCCAACTTTCCCAAAGTCTGATCTGATCTCTCTCTTACTTAAAAAACAAGAAGCAGTAATCGTGGGTGGAATATTTACATGGCTGAAGGACTGGCCTAATGGCAAACTAAAAATGAACCTGTTTAATAAAAACAAAGGCCAAAAAAATGAGACAACAATATTCTTATCTGCTGAGCTGTCTGTCTGGCAAAGTAATAATGAAATAGAAGACACACTGCCGCTTATTACATGTAATCTTCCCCAGCTGGTGAGTGTAATGTGTAAAACACAATCTTCATCAGCTGGTGAGTGTAATGTGTGAAATGCAGTCTTCATCAGCTGGTGAGTGTAATGTGTGAAATGCAGTCTTCATCAGCTGGTGAGTGTAATGTGTAAAACACAATTTTCATCAGCTGGTGAGTGTAGTGTGCAGAACTCAATCTTCATCAGCTGGTGAATGTAATGTATGAAAATCAATCTTCATCAGCTGGTGAGTGTAATGTGTAAAACACAATCTTCATCAGCTGGTGAGTGTAATGTGTAAAACTCAATCTTCATCAGCTGGTGAGGGTAATGTGTGAAAATCAATCTTCATCAGCTGGTGAGTGTAATGTGTAAAACACAATCTTCATCAGCTGGTGAGTGTAATGTGTAAAAACACAATCTTCATCAGCTGATGAGTGTAATGGGAGAAACTCAATCTTCATCAGCTGGTGAGTGTAATGTGCGAAACGCAATCTCCATCAGCTGGTGAGTGTAATGTGTAAAACACAATCTTCATCAGCTGATGATTATAATGTGTAAAACACAATCTTCATCAGCTGGTGAGTGTAATGTGTAAAACACAATCTTCATCAGCTGGTGAGTGTAATGTGTAAAACACAATCTTCATCAGCTGGTGAGCATAATGTGCTAAACACAGTCTTCACCAGCTGGTGAGTGTAATGTGAGAAAAACACAATATTCATCAGCTGGTGAGTGTAATGTGTGAAACGCAAACTTCATCAGCTGGTGAGTGTAATGTGAGAAAAACACAATCTTCATCAGTGGTGAGTGTAATAGAAACATAGAAACATAGAATGTGTCGGCAGATAAGAACCATTAGGTCCATCTAGTCTGCCCAATTTTTTTTGAGTACTTTTATTAGTCTTATAGCTAGGATAGCCTTGTGTCTATCCCACGCATGCTTAAAATCCTTGACTGTGTTTACCTCTACCACTTCTGCTGGCAGGCTATTCCATACATCCACTACCCTCTCAGTAAAGTAATACTTCCTGATATTATTTTTAAATCGTTGCCCCTCTAATTTAAGACTATGTCCTCTAGTTGTGGTAGTTTTTCTTCTTTTAAATATACTCTCTTCCTTTACTTTGTTGATTCCCTTTATGTATTTAAATGTTTCTATCATATCCCCCCTGTTACGTCTTTCCTCCAAGCTATACATGTTAAGATGCTTTAACCTTTCCTGGTAAGTTTTATCCTTCAACCCATGAACCAGTTTAGTAGCCCTTCTCTGAATTCTCTCCAAAGTATCAATATCCTTCTGGAGATACGGTCTCCAGTACTGCGTACAATACTCCAAGTGAGGTCTCACCAGTGCTCTGTACAATGGCATGAGCACTTCCCTCTTCCTACTGCTAATACCTCTCCCTATGCAACCAAGCATTCTGCTAGCATTTCCTGCTGCTCTATTGCATTGCCTACCTACCTTCAAGTCCTCTGAAATTATTACTCCTAAATCCCTTTCCTCAGATGTTGAGGTTAGGACTGTACCAAATAGTCTATATTCTGCTTTTGGGTTTTTACGCCCAAGGTGCATAATCTTGCACTTGTCCACATTAAATGTCAGTTGCCACTGCTCTGCCCATTTTTCTAGTTTAGCTAAATCATTTGCCATTTGGCTTATCCCTCCATGAATATCAACCCTGCTGCAAATCTCTGTATCATCAGCAAAAAGACATACTTTGCCAAGAAGACCTTCTGCAATATCACTAATAAAAATATTAAAGAGAATGGGTCCAAGAACAGATCCCTGAGGTACCCCACTAGTAACAAGACCTTGCATCGAATATACGCCATTGACTACAACCCTCTGTTGCCTGTCACTCTGGTGATGTGTAATGTGAGAAACATAATCTTCATCAGCTGGTGAGTGTAGTGTGCGAAAAGCAAACTTCATTAGCTGGTGAGTATAATGTGTGAAACTCAATCTTCAGCTGGTGAATGTAATGTGTGAAACACAATCTTCATCAGCTGGTGAGTCTAATGTGTGAAACTCAATCTTCAGCTGGTGAATGTAATGTGTGAAATGCAATCTCCATCAGCTGGTGAGTGTAATGTGCGGAATGCAGTCTTCATCAGCTGGTGAGTGTAATGTGAGAAACATAATCTTCATCAGCTGGTGAGTGTAGTGTGCGAAATGCAGTCTTCATCAGCTGGTGAGTGTAATGTGCAAAACACAATCTTCATCAGTGGTGAGTGTAATGTCAGAAACCCAATCTTCATCAGCTGGTGAGAGTAGTGTGCAAAACGCAAACTTCATTAGCTTGTGAGTGTAATCTGTGAAATGCAATCTTCATCAGCTGGTGAGTGTAATGTGTAAAGCACAATATTCATCAGCTGGTGAGTGTAATGTGTGAAATGCAATCTTCATCAGCTGGTGAGTGTAATGTGTAAAGCACAATATTCATCAGCTGGTGTGTGTTATGTGCAACACACAATCTTCATCAGCTGGTGTGTGTTATGTGCAACACACAATCTTCATTAGCTGGTGAGTGTAATGCGTGAAACACAATCTTCATTTGCTGGTGAGGGTAATGTGTGAAATGCAATCTCCATCAGCTTGTGAGTGTAATGTGTGAAATGCAATCTCCATCAGCTGGTGAATGTAATGTGTGAAATGCAATCTCCATCAGCTTGTGAGTGTAATGTGCGGAATGCAGTCTTCATCAGCTGGTGAGTGTAATGTGAGAAACATAATCTTCATCAGCTAGTGAGTGTAATGTGTGAAACTCAATCTTCATCAGCTGGTGAGTGAAATGTGCGAAACACAATCTTCATCAGCTGGTGAGTGTAATGTGTGCAATGCAATCTCCATCAGCTTGTGAATGTAATGTGCGGAATGCAGTCTTCATCAGCTGGTGAGTGTAATGTGAGAAACATAATCTTCATCAGCTGGTGAGTGTAATGTGCGAAACTCAATCTTCATCAGCTGGTGAGTGAAATGTGCGAAACGCAATCTTCATCAGCTGGTGAGTGTAATGTGTGAAACGCAATCTTCATCAGCTGGTGAGTGAAATGTGCGAAACGCAAACTTCATTAGCTGGTGAGTATAATGTGTGAAACTCAATCTTCAGCTGGTGAATGTAATGTGTGAAATGCAATCTCCATCAGCTGGTGAGTGTAATGTGTGAAATGCAATATTCATCAGCTGGTGAGTGTAATGTGTGAAAAGCAATCTTCATCAGCTAGTGAGTGTAATGTGTGAAATGCAATATTCATCAGCTGGTGAGTGTAATGTACAAAATGCAATCTTCATCACCTGGTGATTATAATGTGTGAAATGTAATCTTCATCAGCTGGTGAGTGTAATGTGTGAAAAACAATCTTCATCCCATCATTATATAAATTATTGCTTTTATATGACATTATATTTGTTCCAGACAGGGACACAACCACGAATGTGTTACATAAAGATAACAAGTGGTGAGATAAGGTTGTGTACATTAAATGACAGCGTCTTCAAATCCAGGACTGGACCTGTAAATATAAGAATAATGGAATAACAAAGAATATCTAGAACATTTTAGGAAGTTTCACGTTCTACATGTCATTGACGTCTGTAAGAACACGGATTCCCCATGTGGAAATATTCTTGGCTTATTTGTTTCTGTTTTTATAGCTACTGACAAAATATCTTTCCCAACGTTTACATAACGAGCTCAAACATATAAACATTAAGTGTTTTTCTCACAAAAAGTCCTCGTATTTCCAATGTGGGAAAATAACTCCACTTGGCGTTGAACCAATAATCTGATTATCATGTGCAGATAATACGCTGGCTCATCAAACTCCAACGTTGTAAGAAAATCGACACATTTACGACAAAACCAAAATGGAACTATTGGAAATGTCCTGGTGAACAGACACAAATCCTTTGGGGCATTCACCTTTAGAAAGCTGTCTCAGAAACCTTCAGTTATTAATGACACACAAGCCTGACCCTCTATGGTCTCTGCAATCATGGTATTACATGTAGACACATGGCATAATTTAAAGGCATATATAACCCCACTATCGATATATTTATTCCTGGTCTGTTGTGTATTTCATGCAAATGAAAACCAGATGGCTGCAAAAAACAAGATGTGAACAAATCAATACATCAATGGACCAACAGAAATAGTGTCACATCTGAATATTGAGTAAGAGGCGGTCCATAAACAGAGGAGCTAAAACGCCTGGGAAACATTAAATAAAACCTCTTCACATAATCAGAGTGTGTTCCAACCAACAGCCCAACCATTATGGTTAGATGTGTTTGGAATCGTTGGAATGGGGGAATCCACATCACATCCCTCGTAATATCAGTAATATCGAAATGATTAGAAAGAAGTGACATACTTTGGGGTGTCGTGCTGGAAACTTTGGGGTGTCGTGTTGGAACGTTTGCACCAGTTTGGGGAGAATCACAATCCTTCCCATTCAGTAATGTTGTAGTAATCTGCTTGCTGGAAATCGAAATCCAGTCCTCAAATGGTCCACGTGGCAGCAGTGACCAAACCAAAAAACAACAATCTGTGCGTGATTATGGAGGGTGCATGAATGTGTTCATGTAATACACTAGTTCATTATTTATTCTGGCCTGAGGAATGCAGAGCATGCCAGGAATATCCTTTGCAGATTCGTGCTTTGTTCTTCAGTTTTGACATTGAAACCGTGCAGTTGAATTCCCATAATACTCTATCCAAGATCAAATTACAGGAAGCCTAAAATTTCGATTTAATTCACTAGCTATTCCTCTGTATTACTATACAAGTTAAGATGAAAGACATCTTGTTCACTGTGAATCATGCTAAATATAATAAAGCTGTGAGGGTCTAATTGTCGTTAGTGTCGATACAGGGAGCAGGTAAGAGGGCTTGGTTCTGAATTATCAGTGTATTTCCACCGCACTGATCCTTTATTTAAAGGAGATACTGCTGAGTCTATATCTATAATATGGCTATTTATTTACATTTTATCTTAAGCTGTTTGAAACATTAATATACATTTGATAACAATTACAGATAGGAAATATAAGATACCTATGCTCTCTCTCGCTACATTATCCTGTTTTGAGGATAAAATGACATGTATCTTATAAAGTAACATCTGCTGGTCTGAGGATAAAATGACATGTATCTTATAAAGTAACAGCTGCTGGTCAGAGGATAAAATGACATGTATCTTATAAAGTAACAGCTGCTGGTCAGAGTATAACATGACATGTATCTTATAAAATAACAGCTGCTGGTCAGAGTATAACATGACATGTATCTTATAAAGTAACAGCTGCTTGTCAGAGTATAACATGGCATGTATCTTATAAAGTAACAGCTGCTGGTCTGAGGATAAAATGACATGTATCTTATAAAGTAACAGCTGCTGGTCAGAGGATAACATGACATGTATCTTATAAAGTAACAGCTACTGGTCAGAGGATAAAATGACATGTATCTTATAAAATAACAGCTACTGGTCAGAGGATAAAATGACATGTATCTTATAAAGTAACAGCTGCTTGTCAGAGTATAACATGGCATGTATCTTATAAAGTAACAGCTGCTGGTCTGAGGATAAAATGACATGTATCTTATAAAGTAACAGCTACTGGTCAGAGGATAAAATGACATGTATCTTATAAAGTAACAGCTACTGGTCAGAGGATAACATGACATGTATCTTATAAAATAACAGCTACTGGTCAGAGGATAACATGACATGTATCTTATAAAGTAACAGCTGCTGGTCAGAGTATAACATGTATCTTATAAAGTAACAGCTACTGGTCAGAGGATAAAATGACATGTATCTTATAAAGTAACAGCTACTGGTCAGAGGATAACATGACATGTATCTTATAAAATAACAGCTGCTGGTCAGAGTATAACATGACATGTATCTTATAAAGTAACAGCTGCTTGTCAGAGTATAACATGGCATGTATCTTATAAAGTAACAGCTGCTTGTCAGAGTATAACATGGCATGTATCTTATAAAGTAACAGCTGCTGGTCTGAGGATAAAATGACATGTATCTTATAAAGTAACAGCTGCTGGTCAGAGTATAACATGACATGTATCTTATAAAGTAACAGCTGCTGGTCAGAGTATAACATGGCATGTATCTTATAAAGTAACAGCTGCTTGTCAGAGTATAACATGGCATGTATCTTATAAAGTAACAGATGCTGGTCAGAAGATAAAATGGCATGTATCTTATAAAGTAACAGCTGCCGGTCAGAAGATAACGGAGCATGTATCTTATAAAGTAACAGCTGCTGGTCAGAGGATAAAATGGCATGTATCTTATAAAGTAACAGCTGCTGGTCAGAGTATAACATGACATGTATCTTATAAAGTAACAGCTGCTGGTCAGAGGATAAATGACATGTATCTTATAAAGTAACAGCTGCTGGTCTGAGGATAACATGACATGTATCTTATAAAGTAACAGCTGCTGGTCTGAGGATAAAATGACATGTATCTTATAAAGTAACAGCTGCTGGTCTGAGGATAACATGACATGTATCTTATAAAGTAACAGCTGCTGGTCAGAGGATAAAATGGCATGTATCTTATAAAATAACAGCTGCTAGTCAGAGGATAAAATGACATGTATCTTATAAAGTAACACCTGCTGGTCAGAGTATAACATGGCATGTATCTTATAAAGTAACAGCTGCTGGTCAGAGTATAACATGTATCTTATAAAGTAACAACTGCTGGTCAGAGGATAAATTACATGTATCTTATAAAGTAACAGCTGCTGGTCTGAGGATAAATGGCATGTATCTTATAAAATAACATCTGCTGGTCCGAGTATAACATGGCATGTATCTTATAAAGTAACAGCTACTGGTCAGAGTATAACATGGCATGTATCTTATAAAGTAACAGCTGCTGGTCTGAGGATAAAATGACATGTATCTTATAAAGTAACAGCTGCTGGTCAGAGTATAACATGGCATGTATCTTATAAAGTAACAGCTGCTGGTCTGAGGATAAATGGCATGTATCTTATAAAATAACATCTGCTGGACCGAGTATAACATGGCATGTATCTTATAAAGTAACAGCTGCTGGTCAGAGTATAACATGGCATGTATCTTATAAAGTAACAGCTGCTGGTCAGAGTATAACATGACATGTATCTTATAAAGTAACAGCTGCTGATCAGAGGATAACATGGCATGTATCTTATAAAGTAACAGCTGCTGGTCAGAGGATAAAATGACATGTATCTTATAAAGTAACAGCTGCTGGTCTGAGGATAACATGACATGTATCTTATAAAGTAACAGCTGCTGGTCAGAGTATAACATGGCATGTATCTTATAAAGTAACAGCTGCTGGTCTGAGGATAAATGGCATGTATCTTATAAAGTAACAGCTGCCGGTCAGAGTATAACATGGCATGTATCTTATAAAGTAACAGCTGCTGGTCTGAGGATAAAATGACATGTATCTTATAAAGTAACAGCTGCTGGTCAGAGTATAACATGGCATGTATCTTATAAAGTAACAGCTGCTGGTCAGAGTATAACATGGCATGTATCTTATAAAGTAACAGCTGCTGGTCTGAGGATAAATGGCATGTATCTTATAAAATAACATCTGCTGGTCCGAGTATAACATGGCATGTATCGTATAAAGTAACAGCTGCTGGTCAGAGTATAACATGTATCTTATAAAGTAACAGCTGCTGGTCCGAGTATAACATGGCATGTATCTTATAAAGTAACAGCTGCTGGTCAGAGTATAACATGGCATGTATCTTATAAAGTAACAGCTGCTGGTCAGAGTATAACATGGCATGTATCTTATAAAGTAACAGCTGCTGGTCAGAGTATAACATGTATCTTATAAAGTAACAGCTGCTGGTCTGAGGATAAAATGACATGTATCTTATAAAGTAACAGCTGCTGGTCAGAGTATAACATGGCATGTATCTTATAAAGTAACAGCTGCTGGTCTGAGGATAAATGGCATGTATCTTATAAAATAACATCTGCTGGTCCGAGTATAACATGGCATGTATCTTATAAAGTAACAGCTGCTGGTCAGAGTATAACATGGCATGTATCTTATAAAGTAACAGCTGCTGGTCAGAGTATAACATGACATGTATCTTATAAAGTAACAGCTGCTGATCAGAGGATAACATGGCATGTATCTTATAAAGTAACAGCTGCTTGTCAGAGTATAACATGGCATGTATCTTATAAAGTAACAGATGCCAGTCAGAGGATAACATGACATGTATCTTATAAAGTAACAGCTGCTGGTCATAGTATAACATGGCATGTATCTTATAAAGTAACAGCTGCTGGTCTGAGGATAAATGACATGTATCTTATAAAGTAACAGCTGCCGGTCAGAAGATAACGTAGCATGTATCTTATAAAGTAACAGCTACTGGTCAGAGGATAACATGACGTGTATCTTATAAAGTAACAGCTGCTGGTCAGAGTATAACATGGCATGCATCTTATAAAGTAACAGCTGCTGGTCAGAGTATAACATGGCATGTATCTTATAAAGTAACAGCTGCTGATCAGAGGATAACATGGCATGTATCTTATAAAGTAACAGCTGCTTGTCAGAGTATAACATGGCATGTATCTTATAATGTAACAGCTGCTGGTCTGAGGATAAAATGACATGTATCTTATAAAGTAACAGCTGCTGGTCAGAGTATAACATGGCATGTATCTTATAAAGTAACAGCTGCTGGTCTGAGGATAAAATGACATGTATCTTATAAAGTAACAGCTGCTGGTCAGAGTATAACATGGCATGTATCTTATAAAGTAACAGCTGCTGGTCTGAGGATAAAATGACATGTATCTTATAAAGTAACAGCTGCTGGTCAGAGTATAACATGGCATGTATCTTATAAAGTAACAGCTGCTGGTCTGAGGATAAAATGACATGTATCTTATAAAATAATAGCTGCTTGTCTGAGGATAAAATGGCATGTATCTTATAAAGTAACAGCTGCTGGTCTGAGGATAAAATGACATGTATCTTATAAAGTAACAGCTGCCGGTCAGAAGATAACATGGCATGTATCTTATAAAGTAACAGCTGCTGGTCTGAGGATAAAATGACATGTATCTTATAAAGTAACAGCTGCTGGTCTGAGGATAAAATGACATGCATCTTATAAAGTAACAGCTGCCAGTCACAGTATAACATGGCATGTATCTTATAAAGTAACAGCTGCTGGTCAGAGGATAAATGACATGTATCTTATAAAGTAACAGCTGCTGGTCAGAGGATAAATGACATGTAACTTATAAAGTAACAGCTGCTGGTCTGAGGATAAAATGACATGTATCTTATAAAGTAACAGCTGCTGGTCTGAGGATAAAATGACATGTATCTTATAAAGTAACAGCTGCTGGTCTGAGGATAAAATGACATGTATCTTATAAAGTAACAGCTGCTGGTCTGAGGATAAAATGACATGTATCTTATAAAGTAACAGCTGCTGGTCAGAGGATAAAATGACATGTATCTTATAAAGTAACACCTGCTGGTCAGAGTATAACATGGCATGTATCTTATAAAGTAACAGCTGCTGGTCAGAGTATAACATGGCATGTATCTTATAAAGTAACAGATGCCAGTCAGAGGATAACATGGCATGTATCTTATAAAGTAACAGCTGCTGGTCTGAGGATAAAATGGCATGTATCTTATAAAGTAACAGCTGCTAGTCAGAGGATAACATGGCATGTATCTTATAATGTAACAGCTGCTGGTCAGAGTATAACATGTATCTTATAAAGTAACAGCTGCTGGTCAGAGGATAAATGACATGTATCTTATAAAGTAACAGCTGCTGGTCAGAGTATAACATGTATCTTATAAAGTAACAGCTGCTGGTCAGAGGATAAATGACATGTATCTTATAAAGTAACAGCTGCTGGTCAGAGTATAACATGGCATGTATCTTATAAAGTAACAGCTGCTGGTCTGAGGATAAATGGCATGTATCTTATAAAATAACATCTGCTTGTCATAGTATAACATGGCATGTATCTTATAAAGTAACAGCTGCTGGTCTGAGGATAAAATGACATGTATCTTATAAAATAATAGCTGCTTGTCTGAGGATAAAATGGCATGTATCTTATAAAGTAACAGCTGCTGGTCTGAGGATAAAATGACATGTATCTTATAAAGTAACAGCTGCTGGTCAGAGTATAACATGTATCTTATAAAGTAACAGCTGCTGGTCTGAGGATAAAATGACATGCATCTTATAAAGTAACAGCTGCCAGTCACAGTATAACATGGCATGTATCTTATAAAGTAACAGCTGCTGGTCAGAGGATAAATGACATGTATCTTATAAAGTAACAGCTGCTGGTCAGAGGATAAATGACATGTAACTTATAAAGTAACAGCTGCTGGTCTGAGGATAAAATGACATGTATCTTATAAAGTAACAGCTGCTGGTCTGAGGATAAAATGACATGTATCTTATAAAGTAACAGCTGCTGGTCTGAGGATAAAATGACATGTATCTTATAAAGTAACAGCTGCTGGTCTGAGGATAAAATGACATGTATCTTATAAAGTAACAGCTGCTGGTCAGAGGATAAAATGACATGTATCTTATAAAGTAACACCTGCTGGTCAGAGTATAACATGGCATGTATCTTATAAAGTAACAGCTGCTGGTCAGAGTATAACATGGCATGTATCTTATAAAGTAACAGATGCCAGTCAGAGGATAACATGGCATGTATCTTATAAAGTAACAGCTGCTGGTCAGAGTATAAAATGACATGTATCTTATAAAGTAACAGCTGCTGGTCTGAGGATAAAATGGCATGTATCTTATAAAGTAACAGCTGCTAGTCAGAGGATAACATGGCATGTATCTTATAATGTAACAGCTGCTGGTCAGAGTATAACATGTATCTTATAAAGTAACAGCTGCTGGTCAGAGGATAAATGACATGTATCTTATAAAGTAACAGCTGCTGGTCAGAGTATAACATGGCATGTATCTTATAAAGTAACAGCTGCTGGTCTGAGGATAAATGGCATGTATCTTATAAAATAACATCTGCTTGTCATAGTATAACATGGCATGTATCTTATAAAGTAACAGCTGCTGGTCTGAGGATAAAATGACATGTATCTTATAAAGTAACAGCTGCTGGTCTGAGGATAAAATGACATGTATCTTATAAAGTAACAGCCGGTCAGAAAATAAAATGCCATTTACCCTCAAACTGCGGATTCTGAACCTGGTAATAATGCTCATCTTATAAACCATGAAAATAAACCACACATTAGTGTATTTCAATACAGGACATTATCACTTCACCTCCGTTTCACAATTGAATCTGACTTTTAGAATAAAAGAGAGCTGGTTTACTGCAAAAATACAATAGTTAAAAATATGTCTGTTGTGTAATAGTATATTATTTATTAATATTGTTACATTTTGTCTCCGGATTCCTTAAATTGTTGCAAAATTGCATCATATACAATGAAGCCAGAGAATAATCCCATGTATATTGTAATATTTACATTCCAAAGACTAATATTCTAAATAAAACACACAGCTCCCAGGCTTGGCTTGAGAACTGATATGTTTATGTCCCATCTTTTTCTACACTGTTTGTGAGTGCAATTACCCACACTGCAACAGCACTGTTTACATTTACTGTATTACACTATGTCTATTTGTCTTTTTCTGTCCCCTTATATATATATTGGGAGACATTGAAGACCTTCATTATACTGCACTGAACCAACAGTTTTTTCAGGCAAATATTACATTTTCTCCTATATAATTTTATACACTGTCTGGTGGATTTTACTTAGCGCACCAATCACACCGATTTGTTTGGGTTATATGTTTTGTTTTTTGCACGTGTGTCTTCAGAGGAACACATAGATTGGTGCTGCTTTGTTGCAGTTTAAAGCGCCAGGATTTATCCTTTCTGTCTGATATGTTTATGTGTTATTGTAAATTAAACAGAAATTGCATTTAAGACAGGAGCTGTCAAATAAAATTCACAGACAAAAAAGTCAATTTCACTTTACAGGCAGAGAAATAAAGAGGCAGAAATATTCTGAACTGCAGTTAACCAGCAACTTGTTTCAAATGGGATTTTAGCTTGATTTACCATTTGCAGAATTATTACCAATAATCTGCTGCATTTATTACCAGTAAAATCCATTAGCAGGTCATCTTGTTCAGTCATCATATGTGTCTTGAGACCCAATCTGGCGTCCACCAGATCTTCTTCCATTTATGTCACAGAGAATCAGACTGTACTTTAATTGATTATTTATTTCCAGACTACTTTGATTAGAACACACTGTGCTAGTTGCTTTTAATATAACGTTTTGCTCTTTACGTTTGTTTTCAGGATATAAAGATATGTGACTCCCCTGGAATATGTTATTCCTAGATACACAAATGGATCATTTGAAATCTCTGCAGGCTGAATTATAATTTTACTGTATGAGTTGAGAGGTGAATACATTCTCTTTAGAAAGATCTTTAAGTCATCACACTGCCTGTTTAATGACAGGTGGATGCTGACAATTGTTTGCTACTATTGTCTTCAGCTTTACTTTTAGGAAAATCTGTAACATTGTTAGGAAAACATGTTGGTCTTTAAAGGTCTAAAAGACTGAAGAAGACAGGTGAGTAATTATGCAGGATTTGCCACACGAGGCACACAAAGAGTGCATCGTGGCTGAATCAAAATATTTTCTAGAATATAAGGTTTTTTTCGGTGTTGTCTTATAATCAAACCTCAAATCTAGATCTGACTTTAAGACTGGGATTCAGGTCCCCGCAGATCTGCAGCCGGTGGATGTCATCTCCGCTGCCGCCCCGGCACTTCCGCTGGGACTTCTATGATAGAAGCCGGGATGTCACGTGACCTTCCGTTGGTCTGTCCTGTAGACATCTACCGACTAACCACACTAGACACCAGGGAGATTGGGGCAGCATCTGTAGTGGATGGAAGCATTAGCTTAATTCTGATGGGTAGGGGACAGCATTGGAAAAGTCTGGGGGAGAGAGGGGAGGAAGCATTGGCTAAGTCTGGGGGAGGGAGGGGAGACATCATTGGAAAAGTCTGGGGTAGGGAAGGGGAGGCAGCATTGACTGAGGCTGGGTTAGGGAGGGGGAGGCAGCATTGTTAAGTCTGGGGGGTAGGGGCAGAATTGGCTAAGTCTGGGGACAACGTGTTGGCTAGGTCTGGTGGGCAGATAGGAAAATAAAATAAAAGAAATACAATAAATGCAAATTTTTTTTGTATATATTCTATGTGAATATTTACAAGTAAATCTACTTTTCCTATATGGTAGTCATAAATTCAAGGTTTTAATTGTTTTTCCTATATGAATATCTAAAGTAATTTTTTTTTTTTTGGGGGGGGCATCTTATAAATAGAGTTGTCTTATTTTTGAGCAAATACAATAATAGTTAGACATATTAGTATGACAAATTCTCAGATGGAATAGTAATGAATCTCAGAGGTGCCTAATATATTGCAAAACCAGAATGTATTTATCTTCCCAAGTGTTTAAAATCTGAACTATTTTTATTACCTGTAGTCTGGTTTGAGAAACAGTTGTATAAACATAGCAGTTTATTAAATAATTTGAGAGCCTCATTCCATTGTAAATTTACAGTACGTCAGACAATGGCAGTAGAACACAAGCATTTCAAAGATCACCAGAATCTGCAAATAATAAGCTGAAATAAAAGCAAGTAAGTTCTTTTTAGTTAGGCCATAAAAGGTGCAGATGAGGCTGGCTTATCCTTCCATGTCAGATGCTCCTTCTCTTCGATGTAGCAATACAGTTGGGCCAACTTGTCCCTGTCAATGGGGCCACTCGTGATCTAACAGGCCGATGGATGGCCATGAATTACAAGCTCCTTCCATTGCTGTTTATATACCGGTCTCTCCATATACTCTTGATCATGTAATGTTGGTCTAGGGTGAGATCCACTAACTTGAAGTTGAGAAGGAAAACCTTTAAGATTAAATTAAGTTAATATCCGATCCCCATAATGTTTTATCTATTATAAAAGACTGTGGAAAACGAAAGCACTTTATCAATTAAGAATTGTTATAAAATTACCTCACTCCCTAGGATAATAAACAAGCATAAACGGACATGTCATTATTACTTTTATGGATAATCAAATCATTATACAGACAACAAGACATACCCTTTTTAATTTGGCATGAATGGCTGCTAAACATGTTTATTCTGGCGACAGACAATCATTCGCGACTCTAGATAACAAGAGGCCAAAACATCCAGGAAAAGGGCCAAATGTCTAACAAGAAATTCTCACATTACAAACAAAATGCTAACGTGTTAATTACCATACAATGGACGCACAAGAGGAGGTTGTAATGTACATTTCTATTTCTGTTCCTATTAAACCCCCCACTCAGCTTATTAATAGACCACATTACTGCAGACAGCCAAGGTGTGAAGGACAAATGGACTTCTCTAGTCTGAAGGACAGAACCCTTTGTCATTTATAATATAATATCGTTTCTTGTAGTGATTTTGTCAGCTCTCTGTAGCTTTACAAGTCCTGAAGTCTCTTTGGATCAATCCATCTTTATCCAATATGCAAGTTCCACTGACTTGCATGGGGATCTTTGATAAAAAAGGTGATATATGAGAATCATTCACACTCGGTACACTGTGTGTGTTTAATTGGAGAGATTGGACAAAAAAAGAAACCAGGTTAAAGGTGAGAAAGTCTCCATCAAACGGACTCCCCTAACATCAGCTGAAACATGGGTCCAATAATTACTCTTTCCGTGTAGTCAGTGGTACTAGCAAGTGAACTGAATTCCACCCTCAGTGTCAGTTTGAGAGGTTATATTGGCCCATTGTATTAGGAGTTTCACAGACACTTTTACCATTTTGAACATAGAGTAGAGCCCCAGTGCAAACCCTGGACCTTCCTTGAGATATTACATCAGGTTCCAGGAGATGTGTCAGTGTCCATAGCTGTATAACCCCATACAGTCATCTATTAATTTCTATTTGATACACATAGTGAAGGTTTGCTCCCCCTTCATCCTTGCTTCTTTGAGACACACTATTTTCTCCAGTCTTCATACCCTCTGTCTTGATGCCCTCTCTGCTGGTGCATGAAAACAGTTCAAGTAAACATTAAACATTCATCAGGAATTAAACCCTGAAGCTTTTTCTCAAAATTTAAGAAGAGCGAGGAGGTATACTGGATTGAATCACCCACAATAGAGACAACTGACTGCATAGTGTAATACACTCTATGTAGTAAAGCTGGGTTACAGCGGAAAAAAGAAATCCATCAGCCAATAGGATTATCTGCATGTCCTACTGAACCAGCCCCTCTTAGTCTCCAAGGATAAAAAGCTTTGCTTTGGTTGGGCACATTTATTTGGCAGGTTAGTTTGTATATTGATGCTTCAATGTTGCCAAGTGTTTGTAAGCTGGGTGAGCAGAAGGCATTCAGTAATAGGTGGTCTTTAGCTGGACCATTCATGGATAACAGCATGTTATACACCATCATGAATATCCTGTTCATCCAAAACATTCTCAGACTGGGCAGTACAACAACTTGTATTATACCTTAATCAATTGCACCTTCACTTTCCTTTGTCAGCCAGATAATATGTTAGCTTGTACGACCTTTCACACGAGAAGTATGGTTTCGATGGGGTATCCACACCCTAGCTCAGGTTTGTCACTTCACACACATGATACTATCCGGGGCTTTCAATACAACCAGCGATCAGTTGAAGAAGGAGAGGAACCTGATAAGGCAGAGGTTTTATGGAATAAAGTAGAAACGTAGGGTGTTTAGTAGATTTGTTTGTCTTGGTGTATAATAATTAATATATCAATTAATATATCATGTATATTGGTGTATACTAAGTAGCATATAATTTATATTGGTGTATAATCATGAATTTATCATGTATATTGGTGTATACTAAGTAGCATATCATTTATATTGGTGTATAATCATGAATTTATCATGTATATTGGTGTATACTAAGTAGCATATCATTTATATTGGTGTATGATAGTTAATATATAATTTGTATTAGTGTATGATGAACAGCATATAATTTATATTGGTGTATAATCATGAATTTATCATGTATATTGGTGTATACTAAGTAGCATCTCATTTATATTGGTGTATAATAATTAATATAATTTGCATTGGTGTATGATGAACAGCATATAATTTATATTGGTGTATGATAATTAATAATTGATTAATATATAATGTATACATGTGCATAATAAAAAGAATATCATTTATATCAGTGTAATGTCATGTGTATTGGTGTATGATGAACTGCATATCCGTTATAGTAGGGTATAATAATTAATATTTAATGTATATTAGTGTATAGTCATTAATATATCATGTGTATACTAATTAATATATCATGCATAATGGGGTATACTAACAAGCATATCATTTATATTAATTTATATTTATATCATATTTATATTAGTGTATAATAACTAGTGTGTAATAATTAATATACCATGAATATTGAGTACAATAACTAGCATATCATTTATATTGGTGTATCATAATTAATATATAATGTATATTGGTGCATAAAAACTTAAGATTTATATTGGTGTAATGTCATGTTTATTGGTGTATGATGACTAGCATATCATTGATAGTTGTGTACAATAATAAATATATAATTTATACAGATGTGTAATAACTAGCAACTCATTTATATTGGTGTATAATAACTAACATACAATTTATATTACTGTATAATAACCATAATATCATTTATATGAGTGTATAATAATTATTGTTTACTGTATATTGGTGTATAATAACCAGCATATCATTTATATTGGTGTATAATGACTAACATACAATTTATATTACTGTATAATAACCATAATATCATTTATATAAGTGTATAATAATTATTGTTTCCTGTATATTGGTGTATAATAACTAGCATATCATTTATATGAGTGTATAATAATTATTGTTTCCTGTATATTGGTGTATAATAACTAACATATCATTTATATAAGTGTATAATAATTATTGTTTCCTGTATATTGGTGTATAATAACTAACATAACATTTATATGAGTGTATAATAATTATTCTTTCCTGTATATTGGTGTATAATAACTAACATATCATTTATATAAGTGTATAATAATTATTGTTTCCTGTATATTGGTGTATAATAACTAACATATCATTTATATGAGTGTATAATAATTATTGTTTCCTGTATATTGGTGTATAATAACTAACATATCATTTATATAAGTGTATAATAATTATTGTTTCCTGTATATTGGTGTATAATAACTAACATATCATTTATATGAGTGTATAATAATTATTGTTTCCTGTATATTGGTGTATAATATCCAGCATATCATTTATATGAGTGTATAATAATTATTATATCCTGTATATTGGTGTATAATAACTCACATATCATTTATATGAGTGTATAATAATTATTGTTTCCTGTATATTGGTGTATAATATCCAGCATATCATTTATATGAGTGTATAATAATTATTATTTCCTGTATATTGGTGTATAATAACTAACATATCATTTATATAAGTGTATAATAATTATTGTTTCCTGTATATTGGTGTATAATAACTAACATATCATTTATATAAGTGTATAATAATTATTGTTTCCTCTATATTGGTGTATAATAACTAGCATATCATTTATATGAGTGTATAATAATTATTGTTTCCTGTATATTGGTGTATAATAACTAACATATCATTTATATAAGTGTATAATAATTATTGTTTCCTGTATATTGGTGTATAATAACTAACATAACATTTATATAAGTGTATAATAATTATTATTTCCTGTATATTGGTGTATAATAACTAACATATCATTTATATAAGTGTATAATAATTATTGTTTCCTGTATATTGGTGTATAATAACTAACATATCATTTATATGAGTGTATAATAATTATTGTTTCCTGTATATTGGTGTATAATAACTAACATATCATTTATATAAGTGTATAATAATTATTGTTTCCTGTATATTGGTGTATAATAACTAACATATCATTTATATCAGTGTATAATAATTATTGTTTCCTGTATATTGGTGTATAATATCCAGCATATCATTTATATGAGTGTATAATAATTATTATATCCTGTATATTGGTGTATAATAACTCACATATCATTTATATGAGTGTATAATAATTATTGTTTCCTGTATATTGGTGTATAATATCCAGCATATCATTTATATGAGTGTATAATAATTATTATATCCTGTATATTGGTGTATAATAACTAACATATCATTTATATGAGTGTATAATAATTATTGTTTCCTGTATATTGGTGTATAATAACTAACATATCATTTATATGAGTGTATAATAATTATTGTTTCCTGTATATTGGTGTATAATATCCAGCATATCATTTATATGAGTGTATAATAATTATTATATCCTGTATATTGGTGTATAATAACTCACATATCATTTATATGAGTGTATAATAATTATTGTTTCCTGTATATTGGTGTATAATATCCAGCATATCATTTATATGAGTGTATAATAATTATTATATCCTGTATATTGGTGTATAATAACTAACATATCATTTATATGAGTGTATAATAATTATTGTTTCCTGTATATTGGTGTATAATAACTAACATATCATTTATATAAGTGTATAATAATTATTGTTTCCTGTATATTGGTGTATAATAACTAACATATCATTTATATAAGTGTATAATAATTATTGTTTCTTGTATATTGGTGTATAATAACTAACATATCATTTATATAAGTGTATAATAATTATTATTTCCTGTATATTGGTGTATAATAACTAACATATCATTTATATGAGTGTATAACAATTATTGTTTCCTGTATATTGATGTATAATAACAAGCATATTGTTTATATGCGTGTTTAATAATTATTGTTTCCTGTATATTGGTGTATAATAACTAACATATCATTTATATGAGTGTATAATAATTATTGTTTCCTGTATATTGGTGTATAATAACTAGCATATCATTTATATGAGTGTATAATAATTATTGTTTCCTGTATATTGGTGTATAATAACTAACATATCATTTATATAAGTGTATAATAATTATTGTTTCCTCTATATTGGTGTATAATAACCAGCATATCATTTATATAAGTGTATAATAATTATTGTTTCCTGTATATTGGTGTATAATAACTAACATATCAATTATATGAGTGTATATTAATAATTGTTTCCTGTATATTGGTGTATAATAACTAACACATCATCATTTATATTGGTGTATACTATCTAACATATCATTTATATTGGTGTATACTATCTAACATATCATTTATATTGGTGTATACTATCTAACATAACATTTATATTTGTGTATACTATCTAACATATCATTTAAATTGGTGTATACTATCTAACATATCATTTATATTGGTGTATACTATCTAACATATCATTTATATTGGTGTATACTATCTAACATAACATTTATATTGGTGTATACTAACATATAATTTATATTGGTGTATAATATCTAACATATCATTTATATTGGTGTATACTATCTAACATATCATTTACATTGGTGTATACTATCTAACATATCATTTATATTGGTGTATACTATCTAACATATCATTTATATTGGTGTATACTATCTAACATAACATTTATATTTGTGTATACTATCTAACATATCATTTAAATTGGTGTATACTATCTAACATATCATTTATATTGGTGTATACTATCTAACATGACATTTATATTGGTGTATACTAACATATTATGTATATTGGTGTATACTATCTAACATATCATTTATATTGGTGTATACTATCTAACATATCATTTATATTGGTGTATACTATCTAACATATCATTTATATTGGTGTATATTATCTAACATATCATTTATATTGGTGTATACTATCTAACATATCATTTATATTGGTGTATACTATCTAACATAACATTTATATTGGTGTATACTAACATATAATTTATATTGGTGTATACTATCTAACATATCATTTATATTGGTGTATACTATCTAACATATCATTTATATTGGTGTATACTATCTAACATATCATTTATATTGGTGTATACTATCTAACATATCATTTATATTGGTGTATACTATCTAACATATCATTTATATTGGTGTATACTATCTAACATAACATTTATATTGGTGTATACTAACATATAATTTATATTGGTGTCTACTAACATATAATTTATATTGGTGTATACTATCTAACATATAATTTATATTGGTGTATACTATCTAACATATCATTTATATTGGTGTATACTATCTAACATATCATTTATATTGGTGTATACTATCTAACATATCATTTATATTGGTGTATACTATCTAACATATTATTTATATTGGTGTATACTATCTAACATATCATTTATATTGGTGTATACTAACATATAATTTATATTGGTGTATACTATCTAACATATCATTTATATTGGTGTATACTATCTAACATAACATTTATATTGGTGTATACTAACATATAATTTATATTGGTGTATAATATCTAACATATCATTTATATTGGTGTATACTATCTAACATATCATTTACATTGGTGTATACTATCTAACATATCATTTATATTGGTGTATACTATCTAACATATCATTTATATTGGAGTATACTATCTAACATATTATTTATATTGGTGTATACTATCTAACATATCATTTATATTGGTGTATACTATCTAACATATCATTTATATTGGTGTATACTATCTAACATGACATTTATATTGGTGTATACTAACATATTATGTATATTGGTGTATACTATCTAACATATCATTTATATTGGTGTATACTATCTAACATATCATTTATATTGGTGTATATTATCTAACATATCATTTATATTGGTGTATACTATCTAACATATCATTTATATTGGTGTATACTATCTAACATAACATTTATATTGGTGTATACTAACATATAATTTATATTGGTGTATACTATCTAA
Organism: Pelodytes ibericus; assembly: GCA_036172795.1. Taxonomy (NCBI): domain Eukaryota; kingdom Metazoa; phylum Chordata; class Amphibia; order Anura; family Pelodytidae; genus Pelodytes; species Pelodytes ibericus. The sequence goes on from CM069864.1 coordinate 1,780,352, forward strand.
CATATCATTTATATTGGTGTATACTATCTAACATATCATTTATATTGGTGTATACTATCTAACATATCATTTATATTGGTGTATACTATCTAACATATCATTTATATTGGTGTATACTATCTAACATATCATTTATATTGGTGTATACTATCTAACATATCATTTATATTGGTGTATACTATCTAACATAACATTTATATTGGTGTATACTAACATATAATTTATATTGGTGTCTACTAACATATAATTTATATTGGTGTATACTATCTAACATATAATTTATATTGGTGTATACTATCTAACATATCATTTATATTGGTGTATACTATCTAACATATCATTTATATTGGTGTATACTATCTAACATAACATTTATATTGGTGTATACTATCTAACCTATCATTTATATTGGTGTATACTATCTAACATATCATTTATATTGGTGTATACTATCTAACATATCATTTATATTGGTGTATACTATCTAACATATCATTTATATTGGTGTATACTATCTATCATATCATTTATATTGGTGTATACTATCTAACATATCATTTATATTGGTGTATACTATCTAACATATCATTTATATTGGTGTATACTATCTAACATATTATTTATATTGGTGTATACTATCTAACATATCATTTATATTGGTGTATACTATCTAACATGACATATATATTGGTGTATACTAACATATAATTTATATTGGTGTATACTATCTAACATATCATTTATATTGGTGTATACTATCTAACATATCATTTATATAGGTGTATACTATCTAACATATCATTTTTATTGGTGTATATTATCTAACATATCATTTATATTGGTGTATACTATCTAACATATCATTTATATTGGTGTATACTATCTAACATAACATTTATATTGGTGTATACTAACATATAATTTATATTGGTGTATACTATCTAACATATCATTTATATTGGTGTATACTATCTAACATATCATTTATATTGGTGTATACTATCTAACATATCATTTATATTGGTGTATACTATCTAACATATCATTTATATTGGTGTATACTATCTAACATATCATTTCTATTGGTGTATACTATCTAACATATCATTTATATTGGTGTATATTATCTAACATATCATTTATATTGGTGTATACTATCTAACATATCATTTATATTGGTGTATACTATCTAACATATCATTTATATTGGTATATACTATCTAACATATCATTTATATTGGTGTATACTATCTAACATAACATTTATGTTGGTGTATATTAACATATAATTTATATTGGTGTATACTATCTAACATATCATTTATATTGGTGTATACTATCTAACATATCATTTATATTGGTGTATGCTATCTAACATATCATTTAAATTGGTGTATACTATCTAACATATCATTTATATTGGTGTATACTATCTAACATATCATTTATATTGGTGTATACTATCTAACATATCATTTATATTGGTGTATACTATCTAACATAACATTTATATTGGTGTATACTATCTAACCTATCATTTATATTGGTGTATACTATCTAACATATCATTTATATTGGTGTATACTATCTAACATATCATTTATATTGGTGTATACTATCTAACATATCATTTATATTGGTGTATACTATCTAACATATCATTTATATTGGTGTATAGTATCTAACATATCATTTATATTGGTGTATACTATCTAACATATCATTTATATTGGTGTATACTATCTAACATATCATTTATATTGGTGTATACTATATAACATATCATTTATATTGGTGTATAGTATCTAACATATCATTTATATTGTTGTATACTATCTAACATATCATTTATATTGGTGTATACTATCTAACATATTATTTATATTGGTGTATACTATCTAACATATCATTTATATAGGTGTATACTATCTAACATATCATTTATATTGGTGTATACTATCTAACATGACATTTATATTGGTGTATACTAACATATAATTTATATTGGTGTATACTAACATATAATTTATATTGGTGTATACTATCTAACATATCATTTATATTGGTGTATACTATCTAACATATCATTTATATTGGTGTATATTATCTAACATATCATTTATATTGGTGTATACTATCTAACATATCATTTATATTGGTGTATAATATCTAACATATCATTTATATTGGTGTATACTATCTAACATAACATTTATGTTGGTGTATATTAACATATAATTTATATTGGTGTATACTATCTAACATATCATTTATATTGGTGTATACTATCTAACATATCATTTATATTGGTTTATACTATCTAACATATCATTTATATTGGTGTATACTATCTAACATATCATTTATATTGGTGTATACTATCTAACATATCATTTATATTGGTGTATACTATCTAACATAACATTTATATTGGTGTATACTATCTAACATATAATTTAAATTGTTGTATACTATCTAACATATCATTTATATTGGTGTATACTATCTAACATATCATTTATATTGGTGTATACTATCTAACATATCATTTATATTGGTGTTTACTATCTAACATATCATTTATATTGGTGTATACTATCTAACATATCATTTATATTGGTGTATGCTATCTAACATATCATTTATATTGGTGTATACTATCTAACATATCATTTATATTGGTGTATGCTATCTAACATATCATTTAAATTGGTGTATACTATCTAACATATCATTTATATTGGTGTATACTATCTAACATATCATTTATATTGGTGTATACCATCTAACATGACATTTATATTGGTGTATACTAACATATAATTTATATTGGTGTATACTATCTAACATATCATTTATATTGGTGTATACTATCTAACATATCATTTATATTGGTGTATACTATCTAACATATCATTTATATTGGTGTATATTATCTAACATATCATTTATATTGGTGTATACTATCTAACATATCATTTATATTGGTGTATACTATCTAACATATCATTTATATTGGTGTATACTATCTAACATAACATTTATATTGGTGTATACTAACATATAATTTATATTGGTGTATACTATCTAACATATCATTTATATTGGTGTATACTATCTAACATATCATTTTTATTGGTGTATACTATCTAACATATCATTTATATTGGTGTATGCTATCTAACATATCATTTAAATTGGTGTATATTATCTAACATATCATTTATATTGGTGTATACTATCTAACATACCATTTATTTTGGTGTATACTATCTAACATATCATTTATATTGGTGTATACTATCTAACATAACATTTATATTGGTGTATACTAACATATAATTTATATTGGTGTATACTATCTAACATAACATTTATATTGGTGTATACTAACATATAATTTATATTGGTGTATACTAACATATAATTTATATTGGTGTATACTATCTAACATATCATTTATATTGGTGTATACTATCTAACATATCATTTATATTGGTGTATACTATCTAACCTATCATTTATATTGGTGTATACTATCTAACGTAACATTTATATTGGTGTATACTATCTAACCTATCATTTATATTGGTGTATACTATCTAACATATCATTTATATTTGTGTATACTATCTAACATATCATTTAAATTGGTGTATACTATCTAACATATAATTTATATTGGTGTATACTATCTAACATATCATTTATATTGGTGTATACTATCTAACATATCATTTATATTGGTGTATACTATCTAACATAACATTTATATTGGTGTATACTAACATATCATTTATATTGGTGTATACTAACATATAATTTATATTGGTGTATACTATCTAACATATCATTTATATTGGTGTATACTATCTAACATATCATTTATACTGGTGTATACTATCTAACATAACATTTATATTGGTGTATACTATCTAACCTATCATTTATATTGGTGTATACTATCTAACATATCATTTATATTGGTGTATACTATCTAACATATCATTTATATTGGTGTATACTATCTAACATATCATTTATATTGGTGTATACTATCTATCATATCATTTATATTGGTGTATACTATCTAACATAACATTTATATTGGTGTATACTATCTAACATATCATTTATATTGGTGTATACTATCTAACATATCATTTATATTGGTGTATACTATCTAACATATCATTTATATTGGTGTATACTATCTAACATATCATTTATATTGGTGTATACTATCTAACATATCATTTATATTGGTGTATAGTATCTAACATATAATTTATATTGGTGTATACTATCTAACATATAATTTATATTGGTGTAAACTATCTAACATATCATTTATATTGGTGTATACTATATAACATATCATTTATTTTGTTGTATAGTATCTAACATATCATTTATATTGGTGTATACTATCTAACATATCATTTATATTGGTGTATACTATTTAACATATTATTTATATTGGTGTATACTATCTAACATATCATTTATATTGGTGTATACTATCTAACATATCATTTATATTGGTGTATACTATCTAACATGACATTTATATTGGTGTATACTAACATATTATGTATATTGGTGTATATTATCTAACATATCATTTATATTGGTGTATACTATCTAACATATCATTTATATTGGTGTATACTATCTAACATATCATTTATATTGGTGTATATTATCTAACATATCATTTATATTGGTGTATACTATCTAACATATCATTTATATTGGTGTATACTATCTAACATAACATTTATATTGGTGTATACTAACATATAATTTATATTGGTGTATACTATCTAACATATCATTTATATTGGTGTATACTATCTAACATATCATTTATATTGGTGTATACTATCTAACATATCATTTATATTGGTGTATACTATCTAACATAACATTTATATTGGTGTATACTAACATATAATTTATATTGGTGTATACTAACATATCATTTATATTGGTGTATACTATCTAACATATCATTTATATTGGTGTATACTATCTAACATATCATTTATATTGGTGTATACTATCTAACATAACATTTATATTGGTGTATACTATCTAACCTATCATTTATATTGGTGTATACTATCTAACATATTATTTATATTGGTGTATAATATCTAACATATCATTTATATTGGTGTATACTATCTAACATATCATTTATTTTGGTGTATACTAACATATAATTTATATTGGTGTATACTAACATATCATTTATATTGGTGTATACTATCTAACATATCATTTATATTGGTGTATACTATCTAACATATCATTTATATTGGTGTATACTATCTAACATATCATTTATATTGGTGTATATTATCTAACATATCATTTATATTGGTGTATACTATCTAACATATCATTTATATTGGTGTATACTATCTAACATAACATTTATATTTGTGTATACTATCTAACATATCATTTAAATTGGTGTATACTATCTAACATATCATTTATATTGGTGTATACTATCTAACATATCATTTATATTGGTGTATACTATCTAACATATCATTTCTATTGGTGTATACTATCTAACATATCATTTCTATTGGTGTATACTATCTAACATATCATTTCTATTGGTGTATACTATCTAACATATCATTTATATTGGTGTATACTATCTAACATAACATTTATATTGGTGTATACTAACATATAATTTATATTGGTGTATACTGTCTAACATATCATTTATATTGGTGTATACTATCTAACATATCATTTATATTGGTGTATACTATCTAACATATCATTTATATTGGTGTATACTATCTAACATATCATTTATATTGGTGTATGCTATCTAACATATCATTTAAATTGGTGTATACTATCTAACATATCATTTATATTGGTGTATACTATCTAACATATCATTTATATTGGTGTATACTATCTAACATAACATTTATATTGGTGTATACTATCTAACCTATCATTTATATTGGTGTATACTATCTAACATATTATTTATATTGGTGTATAATATCTAACATATCATTTATATTGGTGTATACTATCTAACATATCATTTATTTTGGTGTATACTAACATATAATTTATATTGGTGTATACTAACATATCATTTATATTGGTGTATACTATCTAACATATCATTTATATTGGTGTATACTATCTAACATATCATTTATATTGGTGTATACTATCTAACATATCATTTATATTGGTGTATATTATCTAACATATCATTTATATTGGTGTATACTATCTAACATATCATTTATATTGGTGTATACTATCTAACATAACATTTATATTTGTGTATACTATCTAACATATCATTTAAATTGGTGTATACTATCTAACATATCATTTATATTGGTGTATACTATCTAACATATCATTTATATTGGTGTATACTATCTAACATATCATTTCTATTGGTGTATACTATCTAACATATCATTTCTATTGGTGTATACTATCTAACATATCATTTCTATTGGTGTATACTATCTAACATATCATTTATATTGGTGTATACTATCTAACATAACATTTATATTGGTGTATACTAACATATAATTTATATTGGTGTATACTATCTAACATATCATTTATATTGGTGTATACTATCTAACATATCATTTATATTGGTGTATACTATCTAACATATCATTTATATTGGTGTATACTATCTAACATATCATTTATATTGGTGTATGCTATCTAACATATCATTTAAATTGGTGTATACTATCTAACATATCATTTATATTGGTGTATACTATCTAACATATCATTTATATTGGTGTATACTATCTAACATATCATTTATATTGGTGTATGCTATCTAACATATCATTTAAATTGGTGTATACTATCTAACATATCATTTATATTGGTGTATACTATCTAACATATCATTTATATTGGTGTATACTATCTAACATATCATTTATATTGGTATATACTATCTAACATAACATTTATATTGGTGTATACTAACATATAATTTATATTGGTGTATACTAACATATAATTTATATTGGTGTATACTAACATATAATTTATATTGGTGTATACTATCTAACATATCATTTATATTGGTGTATACTATCTAACATATCATTTATATTGGTGTATACTATCTAACATAACATTTATATTGGTGTATACTATCTAACCTATCATTTATATTGGTGTATACTATCTAACATATCATTTATATTGGTGTATACTATCTAACATATCATTTATATTGGTGTATACTATCTAACATATCATTTTATATTGGTGTATACTATCTAACATATCATTTATATTGGTGTATACTATCTAACATATCATTTATATTGGTGTATAGTATCTAACATATCATTTATATTGGTGTATACTATTTAACATATCATTTATATTGGTGTATACTATCTAACATATCATTTATATTGGTGTATACTATATAACATATAATTTATATTGGTGTATAGTATCTAACATATCATTTATATTGGTGTATACTATCTAACATATCATTTATATTGGTGTATACTAGCTAACATATTATTTATATTGGTGTATACTATCTAACATATCATTTATATTGGTGTATACTATCTAACATATAATTTATATTGGTGTATACTATCTAACATGACATTTATATTGGTGTATACTAACATATAATTTAGTATACACCAATACCAAGACGTATCATAATATGACTAAAAAAGAACAAATTATAATGAATGATTTACAAAAAGATGAAACCATTATTATAAAATCAGCCGATAAGGGCGGAGGGATAGTCATTCAGTCCCGTGAAAAATACATACTTGAAGCTTACAGACAGTTGAGAGATCTCAATACATACATTCTTTTAAAAACAGATCCTACTAACAACTACAAGAAAGTTTTAACTAAATACCTGGACAAAGGAAAAAATCTAAATATTCTCACAGAGAATGAATACAAATATATTAATGTTTTACATCCGAAACTACCTGTGATATATTTCCTCCCGAAAATACACAAGGATGCAGTGAATCCACCAGGGAGGCCTATAGTCTCGGGAATAGACTCCCTTTTCAGTAGTTTGTCTGAATACATAGATATATTACTTCAACCTGTTGTCCAAAAAAACAAATCACATCTAAAAGACACAATTAGTATATTACAAGAACTCAACAACATAGAGTGGAAGGAAGATTATATCTTGGTGACTAGTGACGTATCATCTCTGTATACTTGTATAGATCATGTCCATGGTATTGAGGCTGTACAAAGAATGTTGGAAAAAGATGGTTCTTTCGCCACTACTCAGATAGAATATATGGTAGAGGGTATAGAACTTATTCTAACCCATAATTATTTTTTCTTTAATGAAGAGTTTTTTCTACAAAAGAGGGGTACAGCGATGGGCACTAGGTTTGCCCCCAGCTATGCCAATCTGTTCATGGCCGATTGGGAGAACAAGTCGGTATGGTCTGGGCATGGCTGGCTGGCAAATCTGGTGCTCTATCGAAGATATATTGATGACCTATTCTTCATATGGAAGGGTGAAGAAAAAGACCTCCAACAATTTTTAACACACCTCAACAATAATACATATAATATTAGTCTAACTTCAAATTTTAGTAAAACAAATATACAATTTTTAGACTTAGATATTTACATAGAAGAGGGCCTAATACAAACAAAAAACTTTTTTAAAAAAGTAGACTCCAACAGTTATATTGATATTGAGAGTTGTCATCATCCAACTTGGCTTAGAGGAGTCCCCAAAAGCCAGTTTTTAAGATTAAGAAGAAATTGTGGAGATGAAACATCCTATTTAGAGCAATGCAGCATTTTAAAAGATAAATTTTTAGAAAAAGGCTACAAAGAGGCTGTTTTGAACGCCCAGATTCTAGAAATTTTAAAAAAACCCAGGAATGAACTTTTAAAATATAGGGAAAAATCACAAACTAATACCACAGAATGCGCTCTACCTATCATTTTGAATTATAATCTAAAGGCCGTTAAATTAAAAAAAATTTTGAACAAACACTGGAACCTTATTAAAAAAGATGACATTTTAGGTCCATTGCTACCAGAAAGGCCTAAAATAATTTTTAGAGGAGCACCTAATTTTAAATGTAAATTGACTAATAACTATACAGCCAAATTAAAAAACAAGAACAAAAAAGAAAACTTACACTTTCTAGGGGAGAAACCTGGTTTTTATCCCTGCAAAATGTGCTCAGGATGCAGTATAGCCAAACACGAAAAAAGCCCCATACTCTCTTTTATTGCTACGGCTACCTCCGAAAAGTTTGAAATAAAAGAATTTATGACATGCCATACTAAAAACGTAATTTATGTTGTAGAATGTCCCTGCGGACTCCAATATATAGGCAGGACAATAAGGCCTTTAAAAAAACGAATAGAAGAACACGTGACCAACATAAGGAAGGGAAACACACAATATTCCCTACCTCAACACTTCTTAGAATGTCACCACAAAAATCCAAAAAACCTTAAATTCTGGCCTATAATGATAGTAAAAAAATATTGGAGAGGAGGTAACAATATCAAAAAAATTGGACAAACTGAAATGGAGTGGGTTTTTAAAATGAACACTTTACACCCCACGGGCCTTAACGCAGATTTTGATCTGTTTAACTTTATCTAAAACTGTGTGCGAAATTGGTACTATACATATGTTTTTTAGATATACTTTTTTCTAATATTTTAAAGTTTTGTAAGCAAACTACTTACTAATTAAAATAGATTTTTTAATAATTTTTTAATAATTTTTTCCTACTAAATTTCGCACTAAGTTATACTTTTTGTAAATGTATTATGAGTGTATCTAATTATTTTTATGTTTTATATTGCATGGATTTAATACTGAGTGAACTATGTGGACTATAGTTGCTTGTTCGGACAAAAGACACTATTCAAAACCGAGCTTCCTATGTATAAACCGACTTTCCTCCATTCGAATATCGTATTGGCTCCTATTCAAAAGACCAAAGAAGTTAATACGAAGTCGCTAATTCGAACAAAAAGCCGAAGAATATCCGAGAGGTAGTCAATACGAAAATGAACACCATCGGAAGTACTCAGAAGACGAACAGATGACGGAAAAAGCCGAATCTAACTACAGAATAGCGAAAAAGCCGAAAAACTGGTTTGAATTTTTTTTTTTTTTTTTTTAAATTTTTTTTTTTTTTTTTTTTTTTTTTTTTTCGGCTTATATGGTCGCATATAGTATGACGCGACGCTGTTAGCTATGTCGCCCTAATAGTGATGTAATTATTGTTTAATTGATATGCACAGTATATAAACTGCTCTGTCTCTCATGGGTACTATTGGATCCTGATGAAGCCTACTACCTAGAGGCGAAACGCGTTGATCACGATCTACTACTACCCATTAGAGCTTTTTCCGGATCCTGCTATTTTTATCTATGCTCCAAGATTTTGCTGCTACTCCAAAACCGAAGTGTAAGATATTTTAAGCACTTTTTGTATTAAATTGAAGTTTTGTGTACTAACACCATCTTCTATTCTTTGGAGGTCTTATATCAAGATTTGCCTTACATCATTTACTGTGTCCCATACCATCAGGGACTGTGTGTAAGTGTAAACGTTTTTTTCTTCTATTTGCCCTACGGGGTACATACTCTGTATAAGCTGCACAAATTACCTGATTGCACTTTATCCACTTTTCAGCACATAAGCGCACTGCCACTTTGTATATGTTGGTTGTTTATCTGTATTGCAGTTTGTTGGGATAACTGCTGGGCTAGTTGCTGCTAGTGCTATATCCCTCAGAGCGCATTTACCTCTCCCATTTTACTCTTTTTATATCATTTATATTGGTGTATACTATCTAACATATCATTTATATTGGTGTATACTATCTAACATATCATTTATATTGGTGTATATTATCTAACATATCATTTATATTGGTGTATACTATCTAACATATCATTTATATTGGTGTATACTATCTAACATATCATTTATATTGGTGTATACTATCTAACATAACATTTATGTTGGTGCATATTAACATATAATGTATATTGGTGTATACTATCTAACATATCATTTATATAGGTGTATACTATCTAACATATCATTTATATTGGTGTATACTATCTAACATATCATTTATATTGGTGTATACTATCTAACATATCATTTATATTGGTGTATATTATCTAACATAACATTTATATTGGTGTATACTAACATATTATTTATATTGGTGTATACTATCTAACATATCATTTAAATTGGTGTATACTATCTAACATATCATTTATATTGGTGTATACTATCTAACATATCATTTATATTGGTGTATACTATCTAACATATCATTTATATTGGTGTATACTATCTAACATACCATTTATATTGGTGTATACTATCTAACATACCATTTATATTGGTGTATACTATCGAACATAACATTTATATTGGTGTATACTATCTAACATATGATTTATATTGGTGTATACTATCTAACATATCATTTATATTGGTGTATACTATCTAACATATCATTTATATTGGTGTATACTATCTAACATATCATTTATATTGGTGTATACTATCTAACATAACATTTATATTGGTGTATACTATCTAACATATCATTTATATTGGTGTATACTATCTAACATATCATTTATATTGGTGTATACTATCTAACATAACATTTATATTGGTGTATACTATCTAACATATCATTTATATTGGTGTATACTATCTAACATATCATTTATATTGGTGTATACTATCTAACATATCATTTATATTGGTGTATACTATCTAACATATCATTTATATTGGTGTATATTATCTAACATAACATTTATATTGGTGTATACTAACATATTATTTATATTGGTGTATACTATCTAACATATCATTTAAATTGGTGTATACTATCTAACATATCATTTATATTGGTGTATACTATCTAACATATCATTTATATTGGTGTATACTATCTAACATATCATTTATATTGGTGTATACTATCTAACATATCATTTATATTGGTGTATACTATCTAACATACCATTTATATTGGTGTATACTATCGAACATAACATTTATATTGGTGTATACTATCTAACATATGATTTATATTGGTGTATACTATCTAACATATCATTTATATTGGTGTATACTATCTAACATATCATTTATATTGGTGTATACTATCTAACATATCATTTTATATTGGTGTATACTATCTAACATATCATTTATATTGGTGTATACTATCTAACATATCATTTATATTGGTGTATAGTATCTAACATATCATTTATATTGGTGTATACTATTTAACATATCATTTATATTGGTGTATACTATCTAACATATCATTTATATTGGTGTATACTATATAACATATAATTTATATTGGTGTATAGTATCTAACATATCATTTATATTGGTGTATACTATCTAACATATCATTTATATTGGTGTATACTATCTAACATATTATTTATATTGGTGTATACTATCTAACATATCATTTATATTGGTGTATACTATCTAACATATAATTTATATTGGTGTATACTATCTAACATGACATTTATATTGGTGTATACTAACATATAATTTATATTGGTGTATACTATCTAACATATCATTTATATTGGTGTATACTATCTAACATATCATTTATATTGGTGTATACTATCTAACATATCATTTATATTGGTGTATATTATCTAACATATCATTTATATTGGTGTATACTATCTAACATATCATTTATATTGGTGTATACTATCTAACATATCATTTATATTGGTGTATACTATCTAACATATCATTTATATTGGTGTATACTATCTAACATAACATTTATGTTGGTGCATATTAACATATAATGTATATTGGTGTATACTATCTAACATATCATTTATATTGGTGTATACTATCTAACATATCATTTATATTGGTGTATACTATCTAACATATCATTTATATTGGTGTATACTATCTAACATATCATTTATATTGGTGTATATTATCTAACATAACATTTATATTGGTGTATACTAACATATTATTTATATTGGTGTATACTATCTAACATATCATTTAAATTGGTGTATACTATCTAACATATCATTTATATTGGTGTATACTATCTAACATATCATTTATATTGGTGTATACTATCTAACATATCATTTATATTGGTGTATACTATCTAACATACCATTTATATTGGTGTATACTATCTAACATACCATTTATATTGGTGTATACTATCGAACATAACATTTATATTGGTGTATACTATCTAACATATGATTTATATTGGTGTATACTATCTAACATATGATTTATATTGGTGTATACTATCTAACATATCATTTATATTGGTGTATACTATCTAACATATCATTTATATTGGTGTATACTATCTAACATATCATTTATATTGGTGTATACTATCTAACATATCATTTATATTGGTGTATACTATCTAACATAACATTTATATTTGTGTATACTATCTAACATATCATTTAAATTGGTGTATACTATCTAACATATCATTTATATTGGTGTATACTATCTAACATATCATTTATATTGGTGTATACTATCTAACATAACATTTATATTGGTGTATACTAACATATAATTTATATTGGTGTATAATATCTAACATATCATTTATATTGGTGTATACTATCTAACATATCATTTACATTGGTGTATACTATCTAACATATCATTTATATTGGTGTATACTATCTAACATATCATTTATATTGGTGTATACTATCTAACATAACATTTATATTTGTGTATACTATCTAACATATCATTTAAATTGGTGTATACTATCTAACATATCATTTATATTGGTGTATACTATCTAACATAACATTTATATTGGTGTATACTAACATATAATTTATATTGGTGTATAATATCTAACATATCTTTTATATTGGTGTATACTATCTAACATATCATTTACATTGGTGTATACTATCTAACATATCATTTATATTGGTGTATACTATCTAACATATCATTTATATTGGAGTATACTATCTAACATATTATTTATATTGGTGTATACTATCTAACATATCATTTATATTGGTGTATACTATCTAACATATCATTTATATTGGTGTATACTATCTAACATGACATTTATATTGGTGTATACTAACATATTATGTATATTGGTGTATACTATCTAACATATCATTTATATTGGTGTATACTATCTAACATATCATTTATATTGGTGTATACTATCTAACATATCATTTATATTGGTGTATATTATCTAACATATCATTTATATTGGTGTATACTATCTAACATATCATTTATATTGGTGTATACTATCTAACATAACATTTATATTGGTGTATACTAACATATAATTTATATTGGTGTATACTATCTAACATATCATTTATATTGGTGTATACTATCTAACATATCATTTATATTGGTGTATACTATCTAACATATCATTTATATTGGTGTATACTATCTAACATATCATTTATATTGGTGTATACTATCTAACATATCATTTATATTGGTGTATACTATCTAACATAACATTTATATTGGTGTATACTAACATATAATTTATATTGGTGTCTACTAACATATAATTTATATTGGTGTATACTATCTAACATATAATTTATATTGGTGTATACTATCTAACATATCATTTATATTGGTGTATACTATCTAACATATCATTTATATTGGTGTATAGTATCTAACATATCATTTATATTGGTGTATACTATTTAACATATCATTTATATTGGTGTATACTATCTAACATATCATTTATATTGGTGTATACTATATAACATATAATTTATATTGGTGTATAGTATCTAACATATCATTTATATTGGTGTATACTATCTAACATATCATTTATATTGGTGTATACTATCTAACATATTATTTATATTGGTGTATACTATCTAACATATCATTTATATTGGTGTATACTATCTAACATATAATTTATATTGGTGTATACTATCTAACATGACATTTATATTGGTGTATACTAACATATAATTTATATTGGTGTATACTATCTAACATATCATTTATATTGGTGTATACTATCTAACATATCATTTATATTGGTGTATACTATCTAACATATCATTTATATTGGTGTATATTATCTAACATATCATTTATATTGGTGTATACTATCTAACATATCATTTATATTGGTGTATACTATCTAACATATCATTTATATTGGTGTATACTATCTAACATATCATTTATATTGGTGTATACTATCTAACATAACATTTATATTGGTGTATACTAACATATAATTTATATTGGTGTATACTATCTAACATATCATTTATATTGGTGTATACTATCTAACATATCATTTATATTGGTGTATACTATCTAACATATCATTTATATTGGTGTATACTATCTAACATATCATTTATATTGGTGTATACTATCTAACATATCATTTATATTGGTGTATACTATCTAACATAACATTTATATTGGTGTATACTAACATATAATTTATATTGGTGTCTACTAACATATAATTTATATTGGTGTATACTATCTAACATATAATTTATATTGGTGTATACTATCTAACATATCATTTATATTGGTGTATACTATCTAACATATCATTTATATTGGTGTATAGTATCTAACATATCATTTATATTGGTGTATACTATTTAACATATCATTTATATTGGTGTATACTATCTAACATATCATTTATATTGGTGTATACTATATAACATATAATTTATATTGGTGTATAGTATCTAACATATCATTTATATTGGTGTATACTATCTAACATATCATTTATATTGGTGTATACTATCTAACATATTATTTATATTGGTGTATACTATCTAACATATCATTTATATTGGTGTATACTATCTAACATATAATTTATATTGGTGTATACTATCTAACATGACATTTATATTGGTGTATACTAACATATAATTTATATTGGTGTATACTATCTAACATATCATTTATATTGGTGTATACTATCTAACATATCATTTATATTGGTGTATACTATCTAACATATCATTTATATTGGTGTATATTATCTAACATATCATTTATATTGGTGTATACTATCTAACATATCATTTATATTGGTGTATACTATCTAACATATCATTTATATTGGTGTATACTATCTAACATATCATTTATATTGGTGTATATTATCTAACATAACATTTATATTGGTGTATACTAACATATTATTTATATTGGTGTATACTATCTAACATATCATTTAAATTGGTGTATACTATCTAACATATCATTTATATTGGTGTATACTATCTAACATATCATTTATATTGGTGTATACTATCTAACATATCATTTATATTGGTGTATATTATCTAACATAACATTTATATTGGTGTAATCTAACATAACATTTATATTGGTGTATACTAACATATAATTTATATTGGTGTATACTATCTAACATATCATTTATATTGGTGTATACTATCTAACATATCATTTATATTGGTGTATACTATCTAACATATCATTTATATTGGTGTATACTATCTAACATACCATTTATATTGGTGTATACTATCTAACATACCATTTATATTGGTGTATACTATCGAACATAACATTTATATTGGTGTATACTATCTAACATATGATTTATATTGGTGTATACTATCTAACATATGATTTATATTGGTGTATACTATCTAACATATCATTTATATTGGTGTATACTATCTAACATATCATTTATATTGGTGTATACTATCTAACATATCATTTATATTGGTGTATACTATCTAACATATCATTTATATTGGTGTATACTATCTAACATAACATTTATATTTGTGTATACTATCTAACATATCATTTAAATTGGTGTATACTATCTAACATATCATTTATATTGGTGTATACTATCTAACATATCATTTATATTGGTGTATACTATCTAACATAACATTTATATTGGTGTATACTAACATATAATTTATATTGGTGTATAATATCTAACATATCATTTATATTGGTGTATACTATCTAACATATCATTTACATTGGTGTATACTATCTAACATATCATTTATATTGGTGTATACTATCTAACATATCATTTATATTGGTGTATACTATCTAACATAACATTTATATTTGTGTATACTATCTAACATATCATTTAAATTGGTGTATACTATCTAACATATCATTTATATTGGTGTATACTATCTAACATAACATTTATATTGGTGTATACTAACATATAATTTATATTGGTGTATAATATCTAACATATCATTTATATTGGTGTATACTATCTAACATATCATTTACATTGGTGTATACTATCTAACATATCATTTATATTGGTGTATACTATCTAACATATCATTTATATTGGAGTATACTATCTAACATATTATTTATATTGGTGTATACTATCTAACATATCATTTATATTGGTGTATACTATCTAACATATCATTTATATTGGTGTATACTATCTAACATGACATTTATATTGGTGTATACTAACATATTATGTATATTGGTGTATACTATCTAACATATCATTTATATTGGTGTATACTATCTAACATATCATTTATATTGGTGTATACTATCTAACATATCATTTATATTGGTGTATATTATCTAACATATCATTTATATTGGTGTATACTATCTAACATATCATTTATATTGGTGTATACTATCTAACATAACATTTATATTGGTGTATACTAACATATAATTTATATTGGTGTATACTATCTAACATATAATTTATATTGGTGTATACTATCTAACATATCATTTATATTGGTGTATACTATCTAACATATCATTTATATTGGTGTATACTATCTAACATATCATTTATATTGGTGTATACTATCTAACATATCATTTATATTGGTGTATACTATCTAACATATCATTTATATTGGTGTATACTATCTAACATAACATTTATATTGGTGTATACTAACATATAATTTATATTGGTGTCTACTAACATATAATTTATATTGGTGTATACTATCTAACATATAATTTATATTGGTGTATACTATCTAACATATCATTTATATTGGTGTATACTATCTAACATATCATTTATATTGGTGTATACTATCTAACATAACATTTATATTGGTGTATGCTATCTAACATATCATTTATATTGGTGTATACTATCTAACATATCATTTATATTGGTGTATACTATCTAACATATCATTTATATTGGTGTATACTATCTAACATATCATTTATATTGGTGTATACTATCTAACATACCATTTATATTGGTGTATACTATCGAACATAACATTTATATTGGTGTATACTATCTAACATATGATTTATATTGGTGTATACTATCTAACATATCATTTATATTGGTGTATACTATCTAACATATCATTTATATTGGTGTATACTATCTAACATAACATTTATATTGGTGTATACTATCTAACATATCATTTATATTGGTGTATACTATCTAACATATCATTTATATTGGTGTATACTATCTAACATAACATTTATATTGGTGTATACTATCTAACATATCATTTATATTGGTGTATACTATCTAACATATTATTTATATTGGTGTATACTATCTAACATATCATTTATATTGGTGTATACTATCTAACATATCATTTATATTGGTGTATACTATCTAACATATCATTTATATTGGTGTATATTATCTAACATAACATTTATATTGGTGTATACTAACATATTATTTATATTGGTGTATACTATCTAACATATCATTTAAATTGGTGTATACTATCTAACATATCATTTATATTGGTGTATACTATCTAACATATCATTTATATTGGTGTATACTATCTAACATATCATTTATATTGGTGTATACTATCTAACATACCATTTATATTGGTGTATACTATCGAACATAACATTTATATTGGTGTATACTATCTAACATATGATTTATATTGGTGTATACTATCTAACATATCATTTATATTGGTGTATACTATCTAACATATCATTTATATTGGTGTATACTATCTAACATATCATTTATATTGGTGTATACTATCTAACATAACATTTATATTGGTGTATACTATCTAACATATCATTTATATTGGTGTATACTATCTAACATATCATTTATATTGGTGTATACTATCTAACAAAACATTTATATTGGTGTATACTATCTAACATATCATTTATATTGGTGTATACTATCTAACATATCATTTATATTGGTGTATACTATCTAACATATCATTTTATATTGGTGTATACTATCTAACATATCATTTATATTGGTGTATACTATCTAACATATCATTTATATTGGTGTATACTATCTAACATAACATTTATATTGGTGTATACTATATAACATATCATTTATATTTGTGTATACTATCTAACATATCATTTATATTGGTGTATAGTATCTAACATATAATTTATATTGGTGTATACTATCTAACATATAATTTATATTGGTGTATACTATCTAACATATCATTTATATTGGTGTATACTATATAACATATAATTTATATTGGTGTATACTATCTAACATATCATTTATATTGGTGTATAGTATCTAACATATCATTTATATTGGTGTATACTATCTAACATATAATTTATATTGGTGTACACTATCTAACATATCATTTATATTGGTGTATACTATATAACATATAATTTATATTGGTGTATACTATCTAACATATCATTTATATTGGTGTATACTATATAACATATCATTTATATTGGTGTATACTATCTAACATATTATTTATATTGGTGTATACTATCTAACATATCATTTATATTGGTGTATACTATCTAACATATTATTTATATTGGTGTATACTATCTAACATATCATTTATATTGGTGTATACTATCTAACATATCATTTATATTGGTGTATACTATCTAACATATCATTTAAATTGGTGTATATTATCTAACATATCATTTATATTGGTGTATACTATCTAACATATCATTTATATTGGTGTATACTATCTAACATATTATTTATATTGGTGTATACTATCTAACATATCATTTATATTGGTGTATACTATCTAACATATCATTTATATTGGTGTATACTATCTAACATATCATTTATATTGGTGTATATTATCTAACATATCATTTATATTGGTGTATACTATCTAACATATCATTTATATTGGTGTATACTATCTAACATATCATTTATATTGGTGTATACTATCTAACATAACATTTATGTTGGTGTATATTAACATATAATGTATATTGGTGTATACTATCTAACATATCATTTATATTGGTGTATACTATCTAACATATCATTTAAATTGGTGTATACTATCTAACATATCATTTATATTGGTGTATACTATCTAACATATCATTTATATTGGTGTATATTATCTAACATAACATTTATATTGGTGTATACTAACATATCATTTATATTGGTGTATATTATCTAACATAACATTTATATTGGTGTATACTAACATATTATTTATATTGGTGTATACTATCTAACATATCATTTAAATTGGTGTATACTATCTAACATATCATTTATATTGGTGTATACTATCTAACATATCATTTATATTGGTGTATACTATCTAACATATCATTTATATTGGTGTATACTATATAACATATCATTTATATTGGTGTATACTATCTAACATATTATTTATATTGGTGTATACTATCTAACATATCATTTATATTGGTGTATACTATCTAACATATTATTTATATTGGTGTATACTATCTAACATATCATTTATATTGGTGTATACTATCTAACATATCATTTATATTGGTGTATACTATCTAACATATCATTTAAATTGGTGTATATTATCTAACATATCATTTATATTGGTGTATACTATCTAACATATCATTTATATTGGTGTATACTATCTAACATATTATTTATATTGGTGTATACTATCTAACATATCATTTATATTGGTGTATACTATCTAACATATCATTTATATTGGTGTATACTATCTAACATATCATTTATATTGGTGTATATTATCTAACATATCATTTATATTGGTGTATACTATCTAACATATCATTTATATTGGTGTATACTATCTAACATATCATTTATATTGGTGTATACTATCTAACATAACATTTATGTTGGTGTATATTAACATATAATGTATATTGGTGTATACTATCTAACATATCATTTATATTGGTGTATACTATCTAACATATCATTTAAATTGGTGTATACTATCTAACATATCATTTATATTGGTGTATACTATCTAACATATCATTTATATTGGTGTATATTATCTAACATAACATTTATATTGGTGTATACTAACATATCATTTATATTGGTGTATATTATCTAACATAACATTTATATTGGTGTATACTAACATATTATTTATATTGGTGTATACTATCTAACATATCATTTAAATTGGTGTATACTATCTAACATATCATTTATATTGGTGTATACTATCTAACATATCATTTATATTGGTGTATACTATCTAACATATCATTTATATTGGTGTATACTATCTAACATGACATTTATATTGGTGTATACTAACATATAATTTATATTGGTGTATACTATCTAACATATCATTTATATTGGTGTATACTATCTAACATATCATTTATATTGGTGTATACTATCTAACATATCATTTATATTGGTGTATATTATCTAACATATCATTTATATTGGTGTATACTATCTAACATATCATTTATATTGGTGTATACTATCTAACATAACATTTATATTGGTGTATACTAACATATAATTTATATTGGTGTATACTAACATATAATTTATATTGGTGTATACTATCTAACATATCATTTATATTGGTGTATACTATATAACATATCATTTATATTTGTGTATACTATCTAACATATCATTTATATTGGTGTATAGTATCTAACATATCATTTATATTGGTGTATACTATCTAACATATCATTTATATTGGTGTATAGTATCTAACATATAATTTATATTGGTGTATACTATCTAACATATAATTTATATTGGTGTACACTATCTAACATATCATTTATATTGGTGTATACTATATAACATATAATTTATATTGGTGTATACTATCTAACATATCATTTATATTGGTGTATACTATATAACATATCATTTATATTGGTGTATACTATCTAACATATTATTTATATTGGTGTATACTATCTAACATATCATTTATATTGGTGTATACTATCTAACATATTATTTATATTGGTGTATACTATCTAACATATCATTTATATTGGTGTATACTATCTAACATATCATTTATATTGGTGTATACTAACATATAATTTATATTGGTGTATACTAACATATAATTTATATTGGTGTATACTATCTAACGTATCATTTATATTGGTGTATACTATCTAACATATCATTTATATTGGTGTATACTATCTAACATAACATTTATTTTGGTGTATACTAACATATCATTTATATTGGTGTATACTATCTAACATATCATTTATATTGGTTTATACTATCTAACATATCATTTATATTGGTGTATACTATCTAACATAACATTTATATTGGTGTATACTATCTAACGTATCATTTATATTGGTGTATACTATCTAACGTATCATTTATATTGGTGTATACTATCTAACATATCATTTATATTGGTGTATACTATCTAACGTATCATTTATATTGGTGTATACTATCTAACGTATCATTTATATTGGTGTATAGTATCTAACGTATCATTTATATTGGTGTATACTATCTAACATATCATTTATATTGGTGTATACTATCTAACATATCATTTATATTGGTGTATACTATCTAACATATCATTTATATTGGTGTATACTATCTAACATATCATTTATATTGGTGTATACTATCTAACGTATCATTTATATTGGTGTATACTATCTAACATATCATTTATATTGGTGTATACTATCTAACGTATCATTTATATTGGTGTATACTATCTAACATATCATTTATATTGGTGTATACTATCTAACATATCATTTATATTGGTGTATACTATCTAACGTATCATTTATATTGGTGTATACTATCTAACGTATCATTTATATTGGTGTATAGTATCTAACGTATCATTTATATTGGTGTATACTATCTAACATATCATTTATATTGGTGTATACTATCTAACATATTATTTATATTGGTGTATACTATCTAACATATCATTTATATTGGTGTATACTATCTAACATATCATTTATATTGGTGTATACTATCTAACATATCATTTATATTGGTGTATAGTATCTAACATATCATTTATATTGGTGTATACTATCTAACATATAATTTATATTGGTGTATACTATCTAACATATCATTTATATTGGTGTATACTATCTAACAAATCATTTATATTGGTGTATACTATCTAACATAACATTTATATTGGTGTATACTATCTAACATATCATTTATATTGGTGTATACTATCTAACATATCATTTATATTGGTGTATACTATCTAACGTATCATTTATATTGGTGTATACTATCTAACATATCATTTATATTAGTGTATACTATCTATCATATCATTTATATTGGTGTATAGTATCTAACATATCATTTATATTGGTGTATACTATCTAACATATCATTTATATTGGTGTATACTATCTAACATATCATTTATATTGGTGTATACTATCTAACATAACATTTATATTGGTGTATACTAACACATAATTTATATTGGTGTATACTATCTAAGATATCATTTATATTGGTGTATACTATCTAACATATCATTTATATTGGTGTATACTATCTAACATAACATTTATATTGGTGTATACTAACATATAATTTATATTGATGTATACTATCTAACATATCATTTATATTGGTGTATACTATCTAACATATCATTTATATTGGTGTATACTATCTAACATAACATTTATATTGGTGTATACTATCTAACATATCATTTATATTGATGTATACTATCTAACATATCATTTATATTGGTGTATACTATCTAACATAACATTTATATTGGTGTATACTATCTAACGTATCATTTATATTGGTGTATACTATCTAACATAACATTTATATTGGTGTATACTATCTAACATATCATTTATATTGGTGTATACTATCTAACATATCATTTATATTGGTGTATACTATCTAACATAACATTTATATTGGTGTATACTATCTAACATATAATTTAAATTGGTGTATACTATCTTACATATCATTTATATTGGTGTATACTATCTAACATATCATTTATATTGGTGTATACTATCTAACATATCATTTATATTGGTGTATACTATATAACATATCATTTATATTTGTGTATACTATCTAACATAGCATTTATATTGGTGTATAGTATCTAACATATCATTTATATTGGTGTATACTATCTAACATATAATTTAGAATTGGTATATACTATCTAACATAACATTTATATTGGTGTATACTATCTAACATATCATTTATATTGGTGTATATCCAGGTGTCCGCTCAACTCTATTAGTTAGTATACACCAATATAAATGATATGTTAGATAATATACACCAATATAAATGATACGTTAGATAGTATACACCAATATAAATGATATGTTAGATAGTATACACCAATATAAATGGTATGTTAGATAGTATACACCAATATAAATGATACGTTAGATAGTATACACCAATATAAATGATATGTTAGATAGTATACACCAATATAAATGTTATGTTAGATAGTATACACCAATATAAATGGTATGTTAGATAGTATACACCAATTTAAATGATATGTTAGATAGCATACACCAATATAAATGATATGTTAGATAGTATACACCAATATAAATGATATGTTAGATAGTATAAACCAATTTAAATTATATGTTAGATAGTATACACCAATATAAATGTTATGTTAGATAGTATATACCAATATAAATGATATGTTAGATAGTATACACCAATATAAATGATATGTTAGATAGTATACACCAATTTAAATGATATGTTAGATAGCATACACCAATATAAATGATATGTTAGATAGTATACACCAATATAAATGATACGTTAGATAGTATACACCAATATAAATGTTATGTTAGATAGTATACACCAATATAAATGATATGTTAGATAGTATACACCAATATAAATGATATGTTAGATAGTATACACCAATATAAATGGTATGTTAGATAGTATACACCAATATAAATGATACGTTAGATAGTATACATCAATATAAATGATATGTTAGATAGTATACACCAATATAAATGTTATGTTAGATAGTATACACCAATATAAATGATATGTTAGATAGTATACACCAATATAAATGATATGTTAGATAGTATACACTAATATAAATGTTATGTTAGATAGTATACACCAATATAAATGATATGTTAGATAGTATACACCAATATAAATGATACGTTAGATTGTATACACCAATATAAATGTTATGTTAGATAGTATACACCAATATAAATGATATGTTAGATAGTATACACCAATATAAATGATACGTTAGATAGTATACACCAATATAAATGATATGTTAGATAGTATACACCAATATAAATGATACGTAAGATAGTATACACCAATATAAATGATACGTTAGATAGTATACACCAATATAAATGATATGTTAGATAGTATACACCAATATAAATGATATGTTAGATAGTATACACCAATATAAATGATACGTTAGATAGTATACACCAATATAAATGATACGTTAGATAGTATACACCAATATAAATGATATGTTAGATAGTATACACCAATATAAATGATACGTTAGATAGTATACACCAATATAAATGTTATGTTAGATAGTATACACCAATATAAATGTTATGTTAGATAGTATACACAAATATAAATTATATGTTAGATAGTATACATTTATATTGGTGTATACTAACTAATAGAGTTGAGCGGACACCTGGATGTTTTTTTTGTTTTTTTTTAAACGAACTTGACCCCGAACCCCATTGAAGTCAATGGGGACACAAACTTTTAAAATGCCTCTAAAAAAAAGTCCTGGAAAGGGCTGCAAAACGTGAAATGTGGATAAGAGTGTCCTTATTCAATTGACCTATTCGTATGAATGGGGACTCTATTTCGATTTATAGAAAGCCAATAGCCATGTAGTGTTTATAGAGAGGACCCTAAAAAGAATGAGGGGGGGAACTAGTGTCCCTCCCCCCCGGTCCCCACCCATGGCCGGCGGGTGGTGACCCTAAAAAGAATAAGGGGGGGACCTAGTGTCCCCCCCGGTCCCCACCCATGGCCGGCGGGTGGGGACCCTAATAAGAATGAGGGGGTGAACTAGTGTCTCCCCCATTCCCCACCCATGGCCGCGGTTGGGGACCCTAATAAGAATGGGGTATGCTTTGAAATTAAAGGTTTAAGTCCATTCTCAATGCTTTTTGATCATATGCCACATTTTATTATAATTACAATTATTTCATTTAAATGTATAAAATATCTAGAGAGAGATAGTGTCTTGCTGATCCAAAGTGGACACGTGGTTTCTGATTTGTTTCCAAAGAGATCATTTCCCTAGAATAGAACTTACTCTTTCATATAAGCTTAGCTGCCAAGGAAAATACATTCCTACACACAATGCTGTGCAAATCGCAATCTACAATTCTTATTTCTCATTTTGCTTTTGAATTTGAATGAAGAAACCTTGAGAAACTTGTTAGTAATGCAAAATCTTTTTCATAGAAGACATTCCTTGTACAACCTTGTAACTCCACAATCATCCAGTGATGTGAAAAGATAAATACATATATTTTTCCTATTATATTGATTTTTAAAGATCTCAGCTTACTCTTTTAGTGAATATTATTCTTTTTTTTTCCAAATCCTATCCTTTGTTATGAGCAACTGAAATAATAACTGTTCAGGAAGATTAATCCAACTCCTCTTTCCAGGCCAACGCAATCTGAAGACTGAAAATATACCACATAAGGTGCTTTGAGCCGAATACAATAGTATTAGAAGGTAAAAGTGCATGTATTTTCACACCCTTTATTGATTGATCTTAAAATAATAAATATGTCTGGAGTGCAATATTTCCTTCAGTAATCTACTAGACCGACATCAATGGTGGAATCGTCTCTCCCTCGAGGACAGGTGGAGAATCACAGAAGGAAATGGTTTATCAATAATTCATGGCTGACTCTCCGTGGAAACTTTCCGGTCCATCTATCCTGGGTGCTCCATATTTTACATAGAGTGAAACTGTATAAATACTAGAGGTCCAAGTGAAATAACTGGAGTGACTGAGAGTTATTTGATGCAGTGGTGGGATGAACATGATACGGTCATATAGTGTGACTCAATCTCCAGCATTTTAGATATGTGCTTTTAAAATAGACAAAGCCGCACTTTTGGTATTTCTGTGTAGCTTGGATAGATGACGGTAACTGGTTGGTTTAGGGTTGTGCTTATCATTCCCTCCAACCATTGAAGGAATCAGGTCCATGCTGCTGTTCTGATACACCAGGTGATAAGTACATTGGAAATCACTCATCTCTACAAAGCTGTGGCAATACTAAGATGGCGACTGCTCAATATATTTATTGCCTGTTGTAGCGGAGAGCCGATTTCTCCCAGCTAAACTCCACCAAGTACTTTAAGAGGATGCAGGAACAAGTAATAAATCCAAGAGAATATCCAGCACAATCAGCATTAAATTCCAATAATATCCCATCACTTTCCCCAATCACTGGACGACACACAGTATCAGGAGTAGAAATGAACTTTTAATCACACAACCTTCTTTTAAAGCATTCTCCCATGCAGGGGAGGGAGGTACAGTAATTACACAATACACCAATCATACACGAGTTGCCACCCACACATCCCCTCCCCTTAGTGTGACACATAATCCCATTATGCAGGACACAGTTCCCCTTGTTTTCTGGATGTACCCCTAAACTTAGGAGTACCCCTTTAAATATTACATCCCCTGGTAGCCCTGATCTGGGTGCGACACGTATCTAAAAATCACCCAGATCAGACCAGGGGTTCCGGAGTTATGGGGTTTTAAAGTTTTGTGGAGGTCCTTTTAGGCTCACTGAAGCATGGCTTCCCAACCCAACCCAGTTCCAACTAGTCTGGCAGTGTGCCTGGGACAACGCCCTGCTGGAGAGCAATGGGACAGGAAACAGGGGAGGGGTACACCTTCCTATACACAATCTATACACAGTCTAATAGAAGTCCATACACTGTTACTTAGAGTTTTGTGTACTCCAGGCATAGGAAAATCTCTGCAGGGCCAACAATCAATAAAAGGGAATGAGACAAAAAGAGTTTCCGCTACACCTGTGAGTTGAAAGACACGGACGGCTTCTTCCTTAACTGTAAAACAAACAGGTCCTTCCAAAGACAGTAAGTGAAGGGATAATATATAACATGTTCTACTTTATTCAGAAGAACACTTTACACAGCCAGAGACAGGAGTTTGTAAAGCTCCATAGACCATCATTAAACTGACCATCACACAGTCCAGTAAATGGGGAGAGGCAGAGTGTGTGTACAGGACCCAGTGTCCGGGGCAGAGTGTGTGTACAGGGATCCATTGTCCATGGCAGAATGTGTGTACAGGGACCCAGTGTCCAGGGCAGGGTGTGTGTACAGGGACCCAGTGTCCGGGGCAGGGTGTGTGTACAGAGACCCAGTGTCCGGGGCAGAGTGTGTGTACAGGGACCCAGTGTCCAAGGCAGGGTGTGTGTACAGGACCCAGTGTCCAGGGCAGGGTGTGTGTACAGGACCCAGTGTCTGGGGCAGGGTGTGTATACAGGGATCCAGTGTCTGGGGCAGGGTGTGTGTACAGGGACCCAGTGTCCAGGGCAGGGAGTGTGTACCGGGATCCAGTGTCCGGGGCAGAGTGTGTGTACAGGACCCAGTGTCCAGGGCAGGGTGTGTGTACAGGGACCCAGTGTCCGGGGCAGAGTGTGTGTACAGGACCCAGTTTCCAGGGCAGGGTGTGTGTACAGGGACCCAGTGTCCGGGGCAGGGTGTGTGTACAGGACCCAGTGTCTGGGGTAGAGTGTGTGTACAGGGTCCCAGTGTCCAGGGCAGGGTGTGCGCACAGGGATCCTGTATCCGGGGCAGAGTGTGTGTACAGGCACCCAGTGTCCGGGGCAGGGT
This sequence comes from Pelodytes ibericus, assembly GCA_036172795.1. Lineage (NCBI taxonomy): Eukaryota > Metazoa > Chordata > Amphibia > Anura > Pelodytidae > Pelodytes > Pelodytes ibericus. The sequence continues at coordinate 1,809,788 of CM069864.1, forward strand.
GTGTGTACAGGGACCCAGTGTCCTTGGCAGGGTGTGAGTACAGGGACCCAGTGTCCAGGCAGAGTGTGTGTACAGGGACCCAGTGTCTTTGTCAGAGTGTGTGTACAGGGACCCAGTGTCTGGGGCAGGGTGTGTGTACAGGGACCCAGTGTCCAGGGCAGAGTGTGTGTACAGGGACCCAGTGTCTTTGGCAGTGTGTGTGTACAGGGACCCAGTGTGCGCGGCAGGGTGTGTGTACAGGGACCCAGTGTCCAGGTCAGAGTGTGTGTACAGGGACCCAGTGTCCTTGGCAGGGTGTGTGTACAGGGACCCAGTGTCTTTGGCAGGGTGTGTGTACAGGGACCCAGTGTGCGCGGCAGGGTGTGTGTACAGGGACCCAGTGTCCAGGTCAGAGTGTGTGTACAGGGACCCAGTGTCCTTGGCAGGGTGTGTGTACAGGGACCCAGTGTCCTTGGCAGGGTGTGAGTACAGGGACCCAGTGTCCAGGGCAGAGTGTGTGTACAGGGACCCAGTGTCTTTGGCAGTGTGTGTGTACAGGGACCCAGTGTGCGCGGCAGGGTGTGTGTACAGGGACCCAGTGTCCAGGTCAGAGTGTGTGTACAGGGACCCAGTGTCCTTGGCAGGGTGTGTGTACAGGGACCCAGTGTCTTTGGCAGGGTGTGTGTACAGGGACCCAGTGTGCGCGGCAGGGTGTGTGTACAGGGACCCAGTGTCCAGGTCAGAGTGTGTGTACAGGGACCCAGTGTCCTTGGCAGGGTGTGTGTACAGGGACCCAGTTTCCTTGGCAGGGTGTGTGTACAGGGACCCAGTGTCCTTGGCAGGGTGTGTGTACAGGGACCCAGTGTGCGTGGCAGGGTGTGTGTACAGGGACCCAGTGTCCTTGGCAGGGTGTGTGTACAGGGACCCAGTGTCTTTGGCAGGGTGTGTGTACAGGGACACAGTGTGCGCGGCAGGGTGTGTGTACAGGGACCCAGTGTCCAGGTCAGAGTGTGTGTACAGGGACCCAGTGTCCTTGGCAGGGTGTGTGTACAGGGACCCAGTGTCCTTGGCAGGGTGTGTGTACAGGGACCCAGTGTCCTTGGCAGGGTGTGTGTACAGGGACCCAGTGTCTGGGGCAGAGTGTGTGTACAGGGATCCAGTGTCCGAGGCAGAGTGTGTGTAGAGGGACCCAGTGTCAGGGGCGGAGTGTGTGTACAGGGATCCAGTGTCCTTGGCAGGGTGTGTGTACAGGGACCCAGTGTCCTTGGCAGGGTGTGTGTACAGGGACCCAGTGTCCTTGGCAGGGTGTGTGTACAGGGACCCAGTGTCTGGGGCAGAGTGTGTGTACAGGGATCCAGTGTCCGAGGCAGAGTGTGTGTAGAGGGACCCAGTGTCAGGGGCAGAGTGTGTGTACAGGGATCCAGTATCCGGGGCAGAGTGTGCGCACAAGGATCCTGTATCCGGGGCAGAGTGTGTGTACAGGCATCCCGTGTCCGTGGCAGGGTGTGTGTACAGGGACCCAGTGTCCTTGGCAGGGTGTGTGTACAGGGACCCAGTGTGCGTGGCAGGGTGTGTGTACAGGGACCCAGTGTCCTTGGCAGGGTGTGTGTACAGGGACCCAGTGTCTTTGGCAGGGTGTGTGTACAGGGACCCAGTGTGCGCGGCAGGGTGTGTGTACAGGGACCCAGTGTCCAGGTCAGAGTGTGTGTACAGGGACCCGGTGTCCTTGGCAGGGTGTGTGTACAGGGACCCAGTGTCCTTGGCAGGGTGTGTGTACAGGGACCCAGTGTCCTTGGCAGGGTGTGTGTACAGGGACCCAGTGTCTGGGGCAGAGTGTGTGTACAGGGATCCAGTGTCCGAGGCAGAGTGTGTGTAGAGGGACCCAGTGTCCGGGGCAGAGTGTGTGTACAGGGATCCAGTGTCCGAGGCAGAGTGTGTGTACAGGGATCCAGTATCCGGGGCAGAGTGTGCGCACAAGGATCCTGTATCCGGGGCAGAGTGTGTGTACAGGCATCCCGTGTCCGTGGCAGGGTGTGTGTACAGGGACCCAGTGTGTGTGGCAGGGTGTGTGTACAGGGACCCAGTGTGCGCGGCAGGGCGTGTGTCTATTTTCAAGTCACCATTTGGCAAAAGGGTTTGGGCCATGGGTCTGATTAAACGCTTTACAGTTTGGGAGTTGATGCTTTATAAGTTCTAAAGCCAGTTTTGTTAAGACACAATGACTATTAATTCCTTTACTCAGAGAGCTAGAAATGTATACCTGGAAAGGGGAGGTAAAGTAACAAGCACCAGGTGTCATTAATGTATATTAATCACCAAACCGTTTTTTTATCATCCCGCCATCAAGGTACGGACAGTCGATAAGGTAGAGAGCTGCACCTGGCCTGTTTTAGGTTGTGAGGGAGTAAAATCCGGGAATCTTAACACAACTAAAAATACCTCGAAATCTTTACGCATTATTGCCTGTCCTGATTTATAAGGAGAGCTCAGTGGGAAAGAAAAAGGATTCCCTTGTTCCATCTGTATTGCTATTATATTTATTGTATTGCCCTGTCTGCACTTAGTATAGCGATCTAGGACAAGAAGATTTTGTTTGTAGTATTTTATGTTTATATATTGTTACACTGACTCAATGGGTATGAAAGAGTTTATATGACTACACTTAGAAAAGTATTTTGAAATATGCTTGAGAATTGCTATGAATACATATATTTATATATTGAAATATGGGGGAGATAAAACAGCTTTTCACTATATTTGTAAAGTAAATTGGTTAAATGATTATTAGTGTGATTTTGTATGAATATAGGTGAGGAATAATTTGTTATAAGCTAATTTCCAATATTAGAGAAAAGGATTGAAAAGGAAAATACAGTTTGGAGGGTATAAGATTACAATTTGGTCGACAAGAGATCATATATCAGACAGAAAGGATAAATCTTGGCGCTTTAAACTGCAACAAAGCAGCACCAATCTATGTGTTCCTCTGAAGACACACGTGCAAAAAACAAAACATATAACCCAAACAAATCGGTGTGATTGGTGCGCTAAGTAAAATCCACCAGACAGTGTATAAAATTATATAGGAGAAAATGTAATATTTGCCTGAAAAAACTGTTGGTTCAGTGCAGTATAATGGAGGTCTTCAGTGTCTCCCAATGTATATATAAGGGGACAGAAAAAGACAAATAGACATAGTGTAATACAGTAAATGTAAACAGTGCTGTTGCAGTGTGGGTAATTGCACTCACAAACAGTGTAGAAAAAAATGGCTCATCTATCTCTTGTAGAGATGTCTCCTCTCTTCTCAATCTCACGTTCCCAGGCAATGAAACAAGATGAAGAGATGGTATATTAGATAGTAAAAGGTAGAAATTTAATAAAATACAATAGCATCTTACATATATAGTTGTAGATGTCAGATGTTCCTTCTGTGCCAGCAAAAAATCCAAATGGGGGACAAAATCCAAAAGACCAGTCCAACAAAAGGCAGATCCAGAAGGAGTTTACAAATTGACAATATAAAATCGAAAAATGGCAGTATAGGTAGGCACGCTACGCGTTTCGCCGCTATTTGGGCTTCCTCCTGGCGTGTGCCTACCATACTGCTCTTAGGTCCTTTTAAATGCTGTGATCTTCGCGCGTGTGTGCACTTCCGGGTTCCTCCTGTGGTGACGTCATCGCGACTCCGTCGCCTCATGTGGTTTAGTTGTTCTCGCGAGACTTGCTTTACTGAGATCTGTCTAACTTCGCAATTCTTACGAAGTTTAGCAGCTCAGTAGGAATAATGCACCATGGGGGATATGAGAACAAAGGACAATGTTTTAGCAAATGTATCCCAGCAGCAACTCTGTATTATATTACAATTTGATGGTAGCGATGTCTAACATTCATATATGCTTGTATATATGTTTAAGAAAGGAACTAGTGTGTTCCAAAGAATAGGGCAAATGCTAGTGAAAAATATGTTTATATATCTGTATATAGAAAAATGTTTATATTTTAATAAAAAACGTTTGTATGTTAAAAAGTGTTTTTTTTTTTTTATTTTTAAATTTTTAAAAAACAGACATAAACAAACATATATGATATTATATTATTGCACACACTAAGTACATATAAAAAACGTATATAAAAAACCTGTTTAGGCTTATATACTTACAAAAAAGTCCAGAAATATATAAACGTATAAAAATGTATAAATGTATAAAAAAAAATTTTTCTATAAAAAATTCTTCCATGTCTGAGAAGTATACATATACATATATCCTGGCATATAGGAAAAATAAATAGAACTAATCATAAAAGAACTTCCTATAGAAAATTAAACAAATCAAATTCTGCATTGTGGCCCCTAGGTTGCAGGGTGTCTACTTCAAATACCCATCTCATTTCACTTTTCCCCATTTCTTTTATATTATCTCCACCTCTCCAATATCTTTGCACTTTATCTATTGCCCAAAATTTCATACCTCTTGGGTCTTTGTTATGTTTCTCCAAAAAATGTTTGGAGAGAGAGTGTTGTGTGAAGCCCCTTTTTATGTTTCTGACATGCTCCCCCACCCGCTTTTTTAAAGTTCTTGATGTTCTTCCAATATATTGTAGGCCACATGGGCACTCTATGAGATAAATCACGTTAGTGGAGGAGCATGTCAGAAACTGTTCAATGGAGAACTGTCTTCCGTTAGCAAAGGAGCTATATTTAGTGATGGGATATTTTTGGGTGGCAGACACCCTACATGGCTCACAATTTTTGCATCCATAAAAACCTGCCTTTTGTGTTAAAAAATTATGTATAGTTTTCTTTTTTTGTTGGGAGAAATAGCTTTTAGTTAACTTATTCTTCAGGTTCTGAGCTCCTCGAAAAATAAGTTTAGGTTTTTCTGGTATTAATTGTTTTAATGTTTCATCCTTTAAAAGGACATTCCAATGTTTATTAACTATTTTCCTAATATCTGTAGATTTGTTGTTAAAATCAAATACCAAAGGTATTTGATGTATTGTATTTGTATCTTCTAGATTATTTTTTGGCTGTAAAAGAGTTTTTCTATCCATAGTTTCTATATCTTTAATGGTTTTGTGTAAAGCTATTGAATCATATCCTTTTTCTTCAAATCTGTTTTTAAGTATGTTTGACTGTTGTTGATACATTTCCACGTCTGTACAGTTTCTTCTTAACCTCATACATTGGCTCTTGGGTATCCCTTTAAGCCATGGTGGATAATGGCAGCTGTCAAAATTTATAAACCCATTTGTGTCTACTTTTTTAAAAAAGGTTTTTGTTTTAAGAGAACCATTTTCTACAAACACCATTAGGTCTAAATATTGAATGTCTGTTTTGCTGTACACCGTGTTTAAAATAATATTTTTGTCATTTTTATTGAGGGAGGCAAGAAAAATATCTAGACTGTCTTGATCACCCTTCCAGATAAAAAAGAGGTCGTCTATATATCTTTTATAGACAACTATATTTGTTTCCCAGCTGTGTTGGTTCCACACAGAGAGCTCTTCCCAATCTCCCATAAAAATATTAGCGTAACTTGGGGCAACTTTTGTCCCCATGGCTGTTCCTGTTTTTTGAAGATAGAAATTTTCTTCGAACCAAAAGAAATTGTGTTCTAGGATGATTTTTAATCCTTCGAGGATATATTCTATTTGTGCGGGTGTCATATATAAATAGATCATATATAAATAGATTAATAAAGCAAGAATAAGTAAGGTATATCATTGAAAAGTTTGATTTGAGAAGTGTAGGTGGTACACTTTAACGTACATAGATAAAACAAAGGATTTGAATTTGTAAGTACCCGTTATGAGAATAAGTATTTAGAAATTAAAAGTGTAAATATAAGGGGTTATTAAACAAAACATTTTTTGATCAATTTTTTTTCATAAACCTTCTATCGATTTTTCTGTCACAGACCATGTTAGCAGAACATAGTCTGCAAATAAGTTTATGTTACATACTCTATTTCAAGAGCTAAAACCCCTGGTTGCTAGGATTTCAAGAGAAAGAATGTAGCGAAGGGGCGCCAGGGGACCTCGGCAGTGCAAGTACGGCTGGGGAACACTGAAGGCAGTCCGTGCAGGGTCTGGTGAGTTTCTCCTGCTAGAAGAACAGAGTTGGCCCTGTATAATGCATTGTTATAAAGTGACAGTGTGTAAAAATGTAACTCTGCATTATCCATGGCCAGCTGAGCTCTTCTATATATTCTCTATACATTGTGCAGGGCCTGGTGAGTTTCTCCTGCTAGAAGAACAGAGTTGGCCCTGTATAATGCATTGTTATAAAGTGACAGTGTGTAAAGATGTAACTCTGTATTATCCATGGCCAGCTGAACTCTTCTATATATTCTTCTATACATTGTGCAGGGCCTGGTGAGTTTCTCCTGCTAGAAGAACAGAGTTGGCCCTGTATAATGCATTGTTATAAAGTGACAATGTGTAAAGATGTAACTCTGCATTATTCATGGCCAGCTGAGCTCTTCTATATATTCTTCTATACATTGTGCAGGGTCTGGTGAGTTTCTCCTGCTAGAAGAACAGAGTTGGCCTTGTATAATGCATTGTTATAAAGTGACAGTGTGTAAAGATGTAACTCTGCATTATCCATGGCCAGCTGAGCTCTTCTATATATTCTTCTATACATTGTGCAGGGTCTGGTGAGTTTCTCCTGCTAGAAGAACAGAGTTGGTCCTGTATAATGCATTGTTATATAGTGACAGTGTGTAAAGATGTAACTCTGCATTATCCATGGCCAGCTGAGCTCTTCTATATATTCTTCTATACATTGTGCAGGGTCTGGTGAGTTTCTCCTGCTAGAAGAACAGAGTTGGCCCTGTATAATGCATTGTTATATAGTGACTGTGTGTAAAGATGTAACTCTGACATTATCCATGGCCAGCTGAACTCTCTATATATACTTCTATACATTGTGAAGGGTCTGGTGAGTTTCTCCTGCTAGAAGAACAGAGTTGGCCCTGTATAATGCATTGTTATAAAGTGACAGTGTGTAAAGATGTAACTCTGCATTATCCATGTCCAGCTGAGCTCTTCTATATATTCTTCTATACACTGTGCATGGTCTGGTGAGTTTCTCCTGCTAGAAGAACAGAGTTGGCCCTGTATAATGCATTGTTATAAAGTGACAGTGTGTAAAGATGTAACTCTGCATTATCCATGGCCAGCTGAGCTCTTCTATATATTCTTCTATACATTGTGCAGGGTCTGGTGAGTTTCTCCTGCTAGAAGAACAGAGTTGGCCCTGTATAATGCATTGTTATAAAGTGACAGTGTGTAAAGATGTAACTCTGCATTATCCATGGCCAGCTGAGCTCTTCTATATATTCTATACATTGTGCAGGGCCTGGTGAGTTTCTCCTGCTAGAAGAACAGAGTTGGCCTTGTATAATGCATTGTTATAAAGTGACAGTGTGTAAAGATGTAACTCTGCATTATCCATGGCCAGCTGAGCTCTTCTATATATTATCTATACATTGTGCAGGGTATGGTGAGTTTCTCCTGCTAGAAGAACAGAGTTGGTCCTGTATAATGCATTGTTATATAGTGACAGTGTGTAATGATGTAACTCTGTATTATCCATGGCCAGCTGAGCTCTTCTATATATTCCTCTATACATAGTGCAGGGTCTGGTGAGTTTCTCCTGCTAGAAGAACAGAGTTGGTCCTGTATAATGCATTGTTATAAAGTGACAGTGTGTAAAGATGTAACTCTGCATTATCCATGGCCAGCTGAGCTCTTCTATATATTCCTCTATGCATTGTGCAGGGCCTGGTGAGTTTCTCCTGCTAGAAGAACAGAGTTGGTCCTGTATAATGCATTGTTATAAAGTGACAGTGTGTAAAGATGTAACTCTGCATTATCCATGGCCAGCTGAGCTCTTCTATATATTCTTCTATACATTGTGCAGGGTCTGGTGAGTTTCTCCTGCTAGAAGAACAGAGTTGGCCCTGTATAATGCATTGTTATACAGTGACAGTGTGTAAAGATGTAACTCTGCATTAATCGTGGCTAAGCTGTTACATCAGGAGTATCTCACCAGCTTTGTCTCTGCACAATGTATAGTTACATCAGTGACATGAAATGTTGATCTGAACTCAACTCACTTTTAGTGAATTTCCGTCATTATTTTGTATTCATTGAATGTGATGTCAAGTAATTTCCCAATAATTCCTTTATAACAAACAAACTGAGCTGAATCACATGGTGAATTATATACACTTTATGTTAAAGCTGCTCTAACAAAGCAAATCCTCAGTTATTTCTTATAGTTATTGACTTTTTTTGAGAGGATATAGAGACAAATCTCTAGTGTCGTCTTCTACAGTAAACTGTATTCCGTTCACACTAAGAATCCGACTTCAAAGCTATGTGTCAGTCTTTTATTCTGCTTGAAGAGAACATGTAAAATGTTAATGATATTGTATATAGCGTTTCCTTCATCACTCAAGATCATTCCACATTCAACATATAACTTTAAAAGCCAGTCCCAGCAGAGCCCGTACGTCTAGTGTGTGAAATACTAACGACTGCCAGGCTGTAGCCCTCAGATGTAATATATACAATGTGTGTTTCCATAGTCAGATTAGCAGTGGATACTGTATCAAGGTGATACACAGGATCTGCTGGAGGTATAAAGATACTGTGCTATCCGGATTTCTTCTATACCTCAGGGTCTTAATATTTTATAGTATTGGGCTGTGAAAATTGCCGTACCCTACTACGGATAAGGATATATATATATATATCTGAAACACGTCTGACTATTAATAAAAATAACTATTTTATATAAAGCTATGTTAAGGGAGATGTATTACTTGCTGTGTAGCAGACTGTTCATATTATATTCCTTTACAGAATTCCTTATAGATTACATTAACATACTGAGGAAGAGCACTGAGAGAGAGTGTGCGAGAGTATGAGAAAGTGTAAGACATGTGAGATAGGGTGATGGAGTGTGAGATAGTGTGAGAGAATCTTAAAGAGTGTGAGATAGTGTAAGAGAGTGTGAGAGTGTGTGAGATAGTGTGATGGATTGTGAGATAGTGTGAGAGAGTCTTAAAAAGTGTGAGATAGTGTAAGAGAGTGTGAGAGCGTGTGAGATAGTGTGATGGAGTGTGAGATAGTGTGAGAGAGTCTTAAAGAGTGTGAGATAGTGTAAGAGAGTGTGAGAGCGTGTGAGATAGTGTGATGGAGTGTGAGATAGTGTGAGAGAATCTTAAAGAGTGTGAGATATTGTAAGAGAGTGTGAGAGCGTGTGAGATAGTGTGATGGAGTGTGAGATAGTGTGAGAGAGTCTTAAAGAGTGTGAGATAGTGTAAGAGAGTGTGAGATAGTGTAAGAGAGTTTGAGAGTGTGTGAGATAGTGTGATGGAGTGTAAGATAGTGTGAGAGAGTCTTAAAGAGTGTGAGATAGTGTGAGAGAGTGTGAGAGCGTGTGAGATAGTGTGAGAGAGTCTTAAAGAGTGTTAGATAGTGTAAGAGAGTGTGAGAGAGTATGAGAGACTGTAAGACAGAGTGAGTGAGTGTGAGAGAGTATAATGTGATGTGATAGAGTGTAAAAGAGTGTGAAAGAGTATGAGAGACTGAATGAGAGAGTGAGACAGTGTGATGAGAGAACATGAGAGAATGTGAAAGAGTGTGAGAGAGTATGAGAGAGTGTGGGAGAGTGTGAGAGAGTGTATGAGAGTGTTAGAGAGTCTTAAAGATAAAGAATATATTGCAGGGGAGAAAGACGAGCCAGAGGTAGTCGAGTCAGAAGGCTGTTACAGTAGCCAAGGCGAGAGATCACAAGCAAGTGCACTAGGATTTTGGCGGTCTTTACGCCGAGGTGCAGACAATAGAATTTGGTTAAAGACTGAATATGAGGAACGAAGGAGAGAGCAGAGTCAAAAGTGACCCCAAGACATCAGACATGGTCAGCTGGAACGATTGTAGAATTTTCAACAGAGTTTGTGGGAGGGAAGATGATCAGCTCCTTTTTCTAGAGACACTAGAGAGGGAGTGAGGTCAGGGAGGAGAGGTAGATCTGAGTGTCATCCACCAACCAAAAGAGCGGATGAGTTCTCCCAGAGAGGTGGTGTACAGGGAAAACAACAGCGGGCCAAGAACCGAGAGAGCGGAACAGGTGACGATGTCGTTCCAGCAAGTGACACTCAATAGGAGCGCTACTCAGATAAGTACGACTCGCTCCAAGTGAGTGCCGTACCACCTGTGTCTTTAGAAAATGAAACATTTTTCTCACTGGATATAGTGCTGGAGAATGTCTTGGCACTGTTTAAATACATGGTAAACACAATGTGTTTGTAACCAATATTAATTACTTTAAACTCATTGTAAACCGTTCTTGGTCATGATGTCACTATGAATAATTTGTCCAGGGAGGTGGTGAGAGTCTTCCGATAACCTATTATTTTTATTTCAAAAGTGTAGTGTAATGTGGCTTCAAATCAAATTTTACATTTGTGTTTAAATTCTTAAAATATAGTCTTTGGTGGAGAAATTGAAACAGCTTAAATAGCTTTCAAGCAGCTCTGAAGCATTATGTAGACACAAGACAGCCATCATATTGAAATGATGTGCGTTTAATAGTTTCCCAACACATTAACACGAAACCCTACAGATTAAAACTACCGCTGCGCAGACTCACAGGAAAAAGAAAAAGATCTGTCACTATGTAAATTATTAATTATATGCACAACATCATTATATGAACCTTCATGAAGAAAGCGATCATACATTTACATGAGGACTTGTTTTGTATTTGTTTTCCTTCATTCACCTGTCATTTGTTGTTTTTAGGTGTCACAATTCATTTTATTCGAATAATTCACTGTACACATTAGAAAGAGAAGGGGGAAAACTGCATCCCTTAGGTAATGTTCTGTAATCTCATCTCATAGAACAAAATAGTTTTAAATCCCCTATATCACTTCTATTCACTATTAACATGCTCGAGAGTCAAGGATAACAGACACAGCTAAAAATAATGCACAGCTGCCTTGGACCGTACAGTAGGTCATGATTTTAAATGATTCCATTATAAAGTATTCTTCACCAGCCTCCTTTGCTTCTGGCTACAGCTGTATGGAACGGTTTATATGTAATACAAATATAGGCCTCTAACTGAAAAGTTTAACACCTTCAGGGATAGATGGAAACTCAGCAAAACCCTGTAACCCAATGAGGTTTGCATTAAGTAGCAAAATGTCTGTGCATCTGCAAAATATACACATTGTTTAGAAATGGATATTTTTACATGATTAAAAACCACTTACAGCAAGATAATAAGTTCTGTTTAATTGACAGAAGGCATTAAGTGTAAGGCATTTAAAATTTAACTATTTTAAAGAAAAATACAAATAAAGTATAATAAATCTTTGGTCAGATCTTCCCTCAGCTGGGTCAGCTGATTATAACAACATGGCCGCCCTCTGACAGAGCCATATGGATAAAAGTGGGAGGTACTTAATTTCATTGTCTTTAATTAAAGCATTTCTATTTAAAATATCTACACAATGTCATTTTTAAATTAAACAGAACTTTTCTTTTGGTTTTGAACCACATATTAAATAGTGAATTTATCAAAATATCTGAACACTTGTATAAGAATAGCGTAAAAAGTCATATAGTCTTGAGCTTCTCAACTCGCACTCAAGTCAAGAATTTACAAAGTTAGTTAGGTTATAAAAATAAATATTGTCCACAGAGTTGAACCTTTCCTCATGCCAATGTCTAGTGATTCAGAAGAAGGCAAAACAATTTTTAATTTTTCTTTTTTTTACATTAATAATACATGTATATCACTTTTATTCCTGAAGATATATTTTGGGTTCATATAACACATATTGCAGTCATTATTATTTCAGTTTGTATTTTCTTATTTGTACAATATCCTATACATAACAACTAATGGTGTTACCTATGAATAATTATTAAATTAGATTTAATATACTACATGCAGCACATTAAGAAAACCTTAAATACCCGTGACACTTGTGAGGGAGGAACTTGTATTTGTTTTAACTCGATATTACCCTTCTAATAGTTATTTCACCTAAAGGATGAAAAAGGTTGCAAACAATAAAGTGTACAATTGATCTGTCTTCGTCTGTACAGCTTCATCATGAGGAAGGTGATATCCGCCCCCGATAGAGCTATAGAAGCAAACTAGGTGCTTTATTTATAGCTGTCCTTTAATGTATAATCAAGTCACATCTCCCAAAAGGGTGTTAATCTCCACAACGTTATAATTGTACATATCAGTCCATTTTATAAAACCATGTGATACAATGTAAATGTCTGAGATACTAGGAGTGTGTAAAGTGGGAGTTGTGAAATAAAATGTAAATGGTGAGTGCCACCTACAGACGGGTGTGTGTTCTGCAGCACTCCTGGACATGGGTCATTAATTGTTCACATCTCATTGGAGCTCGGCTCTGTGGCCCAGTACTAATTATGATCCTTTAGCACTGGCAAACCTGTTGGACGTGCATTACATTCCTCCCTTATTTCTTCATAACGACCTTTCCTTTCCCTGCCACCACTGACGTACCTGGTCTCTGGCTCCCTCCTTGGCCACCCCACAACTTCTACCTCCTGCTTGTAATACTGAGCAATTTGTTGTACTCATTTTAAGTGCGAATCTAAGCCCTGTTCTACTTAGTTTCATACAGTGACCCGGCCTGTATTTATATAATATTCCTTGCAGTTTCCTGCTTGTTTTGGCTGTGCTCCTTTTATTGTAGTTGTTTTAGGTTATATCATTTGGCTACATTCACATTTTTTTCCTTATTTATCCCCACTTTGGTTTCCACTCAACATGACCGATCTCAAGCACACGATCTCAGGCACACGATCTCAGCCACACGATCTCAGGCACACGATCTCAGTCACACGATCTCAGTCACACGATCTCAGTCACACGATCTCAGGCACACGATCTCAGCCACACGATCTCAGTCACACGATCTCAGTCACACGATCTCAGACACACGATCTCAGGCATACGATCTCAGGCACACGATCTCAGGCACACGATCTCAGGCACACGATCTCAGCCACACGATCTCAGCCACACGATCTCAGCCACACGATCTCAGGCACACGATCTCTGGCACACGATCTCAGGCACACGATCTCAGCCACACGATCTCAAGCACACGATCACACGATCTCAGGCACACGATCTCAGGCACACGATCTCAAGCACACGATCACACGATCTCAGGCACACGATCTCAGGCACACGATCACATGATCTCAGCCACACGATCTCAGCCACACGATCTCAGGCACACGATCACACGATCTCAGGCACACGATCTCAGACACACGATCTCAGTCACACGATCTCAGACACACGATCTCAGCCACACGATCTCAGCCACACGATCTCAGCCACACGATCTCAGGCACACGATCTCAGGCACACGATCTCAGACACACGATCTCAGACACACGATCTCAGGCACACGATCTCAGACACACGATCTCAGGCACACGACCTCAGGCACACGATCTCAGACACACAATCTCAGGCACACGATCTCAGGCACACGATCTCAGGCACACGATCTCAGGCACACGATCTCAGGCACACGATCTCAGTCACACGATCTCAGGCACACGATCTCAGCCACACGATCTCAGGCACACGATCACACTATCTCAGCCACACGATCTCAGGCACACGATCTCAGGCACACGATCTCAGGCACACGATCTCAGGCACACGATCTCAGTCACACGATCTCAGGCACACGATCTCAGCCACACGATCTCAGGCACACGATCACACTATCTCAGCCACACGATCTCAGGCACACGATCTCAGACACACGATCTCAGGCACACGATCTCAGGCACACGATCTCAGGCACACGATCTCAGGCACACGATCTCAGACACACGATCTCAGGCACACGATCTCAGGCACACGATCTCAGACACACGATCTCAGTCACACTATCTCAGGCACACGATCTCAGACACACGATCTCAGGCACACGATCTCAGGCACACGATCTCAGACACACGATCTCAGACACACGATCTCAGACACACGATCTCAGGCACACTGATTGAAATGATGTGAATCAGAAACAAACAGGCCTGAGTTTAGATCAACAGAGGTGAATGTTATATGAACAGGTTTCCACTTTGATACATGCACATATATAATAATAATGCACTTCATAATATAAGTTTATAAAACACACAAGAAATATCTAAACAAAGGGATGGCTTGTGTTCTGCTGCTGAGTGTGATGCTGACAAATTAACATCTGTATTTTCTCTGCTGAGTTTTGAATTTAGCTGGAATATAATTGTTTCTGACATTATTTGACTTGCTTGATTCTTGCAGCCTGTAATTAGAGCCCTTGAGCTGTATTATTTTCTCCACATTAGGGCAGCATGTGTGGGAACTGGATGGTTAATTGCAAACAGATCTTGACAGGATATCCCGAAATTCACACCAGGACACAGCTGAGTAGGTTTATTATGTCCTCCAAGGAAGAGCATTGAATAGATTGAGGAATGTAACGGGCTTCATATGTTCCGTGTTCTATTGAGAGGAACGTGATGATACAATATTATACAATTCTTCTAGTGAAATCATTGCTTTATGAGATCTGTCCGCTGATAAGCCAACAATAATAGAAATATCGTACATGAATAATTACAGAACAAATCATCGCTTTTAAGACCTTATAAAATAAATATTTCCGACATATTCATTTTAAATCAAATCTTATGAAATAGGGAAAATTAACTATGGGATTTGGGATAATTGGGGTTTAATATCCAGGAATAGGATATGGACAAATCTATATCCCAGGGAGTACATGGGGCAAAACAAGTGGGGGGGGGGGGGCAATATGGGTGCGTGTCTCCACAGTAACATTTTCCTGGAGAAATAAATGGTTAAAGGGACCGTATCACCTAATATCTAATATCTCAATCCTTGTGCGCGGTGGAGGGGAGAAATATATGAAATATTAAGGAGTGTAAAGTCGGACTTCATGTAAATTTACTAGAAGAAAAGTCATATATAATTTCACAGATACAAAAGGGGTTAATATTTGAACACGGCAGATACATGCGTGTGCAGCTTTTTTGTAAATATATAAAGCAGACTCCCGACCCCCAATACATTTCCAAGAAACAGAGTGGTCTGTAAAAAAATCTCTTAGATGTTATACTGATATATGTTTTAAATACATTTCATTTCAAGGCCGGCAAAAGAAATGTAACATTTAATTAGAATATTTAGTGATTAGAAATGATCTTTGTAAAACCTTTGTAAAGTATGTTCCATTTAATACCATGCCTTCTATTTATTGTCTATGGCTTGGAATACTTTCCCACTTATAGAAATACAATTAACTGATGACAAACCCTGCAGGAAGCAGCTCTCTGGCTTTCAACACAGTATTCAAGTTGTGTTATTCACTCTGTTTTGTAACAATATTAGATGTGAAGTCTCCTCTAAGCAGATACTGAGCGGATTCAAACCAAGGCCCATTGCACAGGTTATATAAGCAGAGGAGCCGCGATCTATCGCACAGGCCGAGATGGGCAGCTATTTTATAGATAAATGATTAATAAATCAGAGAGAACAGGAGAGATCATCCCCAGGACAATAATCCAGCTCAGAGAAGGAAAAAGAAGGGAATCTCTATGAAACTTGTATAATGAAACCTAAATATCAAGGAAAATAGAAACATTGTGACTGAACATGAACTAAAAGCAAATATAACAAGTACGATATTCTAACACTGAAAAAGAGAGTGAACTGTCCCAGCGTATGTGACTGTATTTGAAGAGACTTAGTGAAATATTGAGAATTATATCAGAGAACAACAAGTCTATATCACAGGGAGGGTTTTGATATCTTAAGGGATCACAAATGATCTATCCAATGTGTTATCATATCACATGTGTCTGTGGTTTCTCCTACTTATGACATCACCTGTGGTTTGATATGCTGCTTTTCTATGGGCAATATGTCATTTCCATATGACATATTTTATCTAACTTATGAGTTTTCTGCAATTCTGCCGACACAATGTTTTTTTTTTACTTTTGCTCCCACCGGGTTGGGAAATAAAGCGAGTAACATTGACATTTCAAACTAGATAATATTAAACGCCATAAACTGAATGAGTGATGAATGGGAAGTAACATAGTGCTTTATTTCCACATTGAGAATATCTGTCACTATAGGCCTCAGAAATATAGGACAGTTATTTGGTGTTATATGAAGTGGGTAATTTTTACCACAGGATGATTTATAGTCATTAATAAGAAAGACAATATAAGCGGGCCTCTCACTTGGCAATGTCTAGATAGCTTAATAGTATTTCCAACAATACAAGATAAAGTAAATATGGCTGTAGTTACCCCTGTGGATGGGTAACTAGGTGACCAACTTGGAATTACCTCACACCCTCCTCAGAGGCAGTTACACTGCTAGTGGCCAATCAGAAGCTAACCTTCTGCCTCAAGATTCTGAACAACATGTCCGCCCCCTTATAGAGCTATATAGAGCAAAGATTCTAAACAACATGTCCATCCCCTGATAGAGCTATACAGAGCAAAGATTCTAAACAACATGTCTACCCCCTGATAGAGCTATACAGAGCAAAGATTCTAAACAACATGTCTACCCCCTAATAGAGCTATACAGAGCAAAGATTCTAAACAAAATGTCTGTCCCCTGATAGAGCTATACAGAGCAAAGATTCTAAACAACATGTCTACCCCCTGATAGAGCTATACAGAGCAAAGATTCTAAACAACATGTCTGTCCCCTGATAGAGCTATACAGAGCAAAGATTCTAAACAACATGTCCTCCCCTGATAGAACTATACAAAGCAAAGATTCTAAACAACATGTCCTCCCCTGATAGAACTATACAGAGCAAAGATTCAAAACAACATGTCCATCCACTGATAGAGCTATACAGAGCAATGATTCTAAAGAACATGTTCACCCCTTGATAGAGCTATACAGAGCAAAGATTCTAAACAACATGTCCATCCGCTGATAGAGCTATACAGAGCAAAGATTCTAAACAACATGTCCGCCCCCTGATAGAGCTATACAGAGCAAAGATTCTAAACAACATGTCCACCCTCTGATAGAGCTATACAGAGCAAAGATTCTACCCAACATGTCCGTCCTCTGATAGCGTTCTACGGAGCAATGTGGGTTCAATAAGGTACTTCATTTGTATTCTTTTATTAAAGCATTTATATTTAGTCACAGTATAAGCAGTGTTTAGGTGATACAGTCACAGTAGATGCAGTGTTTGGGTGATACAGTCACAGTATAAGCAGTGTTTGGGTGATACAGTCACAGTATAAGCAGTGTTTGGGTAATACAGTCACAGTATAAGCAGTGTTTAGGTGATGCAGTCACAGTATAAGCAGTGTTTAGGTGATACAGTCACAGTATAAGCAGTGTTTGGGTAATACAGTCACAGTATAAGCAGTGTTTAGGTGATCCAGTCACAGTATAAGCAGTGTTTGGGTGATACAGTCACAGTATAAGCAGTGTTTGGGTGATACAGTCACAGTATAAGCAGTGTTTAGGTGGCACAGTCACAGTATAAGCAGTGTTTGGGTGATACAGTCACAGTATAAGCAGTGTTTAGGTGATGCAGTCACAGTATAAGCAGTGTTTAGGTGATACAGTCACAGTATAAGCAGTGTTTGGGTAATACAGTCACAGTATAAGCAGTGTTTAGGTGATCCAGTCACAGTATAAGCAGTGTTTGGGTGATACAGTCACAGTATAAGCAGTGTTTGGGTGATACAGTCACAGTATAAGCAGTGTTTAGGTGACACAGTCACAGTATGAGCAGTGTTTAGGTGATACAGTCACAGTATAAGCAGTGTTTGGGTGGTACAGTCACAGTATAAGCGGTGTTTGGGTGATACAGTCACAGTATAAGCAGTGTTTGGGTGATACAGTCACAGTATAAGCGGTGTTTTGGTGATACAGTCACAGTATAAGCAGTGTTTGGGTGATACAGTCACAGTATAAGCAGTGTTTAGGTGATACAGTCACAGTATAAGCAGTGTTTGGGTGATACAGTCACAGTATAAGCAGTGTTTGGGTGGTACAGTCACAGTATAAGCAGTGTTTGGGTGATACAGTCACAGTATAAGCAGAGTTTAGATGATACATTGACAGTATAATCAGTGTTTGGGTGATACAGTCACAGTATAAGCAGTGTTTGGGTGATACAGCCACAGCCAGGAGTGATGCTGCTGATAATGGGACTCTGTCCATAGGAACACAGGAGTGATGCTACTAATAATGGGCCTCAGTCCATTGAAACACTAGAGTGATGCTGCTGATAATGGGCCTCTATCCACTGGAACACAGGAGTGATGCTGCTGATAATGGGTCTCTGTCCATTGGAACACAGGAGTGATGCTGCTGATAATAGGTCTTTGTCACTTGGAACACAGGAGTAATTCTGCTGATAATAGGTCTTTGTCACTTGGAACACAGGAGTGATGCTGCTGATAATGGGCCTCTGTCCACTGGAACACAGGAGTAATGCTGCTGATAATGGGCCTCTGTCCATTGGAACACAGGAGTGATGCTGCTGATAATGGGCCTCTGTCCACTGGAACACGGGAGTGATGCTTCTGATAATGGGTCTCTGTACATTGGAACACAGGAGTGATGCTGCTGATAATGGGCCTCTGTCCATTGGAACACAGGAGTGATGCTGCTGATAATGGGCCTCTGTCCATTGGAACACAGGAGTGATGCTGCTGATAATGGGCCTCTGTATTCCATGTAGATATCCCATTAAAAATCAATTGTTTCCAGTTACAGTCACAACTTTAACAATGTCTACACTGTATTCCTCATCCATTTCGTGTTATTTTAATGGACAAAATTATTTCAAAATCCAGGGCATTTCTTAATGACCCCGCACTATTTAAAGGCAGTGTATGTGAAATAACCAGAGAGCAACTAAGCAGAAATTACTGTCTAGAGTATGAACCAGTCATCATATTCTCTCTCCTGATCATCTTGTAAACTGGGAGTCCTTCAGTCTTCACTTGACTTAAATAATTAATTATCCCCATTTTAAAACTAATTATATAACTAAGGAGAAAGGTGGCAGCAGAGTTATTAAATTGCTCCCGTTACCTAGATTTATTGTACATTTCATTGACTTAACAAATCATTTACGCATCTACGCCAACAAAAAGTCTTACATGCAATGGTACTAATACTTCCACATCCCTGATCTGGGGAGATTGATTGAGAAATGCTGATACAGAATCACACACTGGAAATAACATTGTCAGCCTCAAATAACTCTAATGACCGTCTCTCACTGGGTATCAGAAATCCCACCCTATGTATATACAATGTAAGGAATCATCAGGCTGATGTCTGTATATATATCTGTGTATCACATTATCATTTTGCTACTTCTCTCTCCTGTTTATTACATCACCTTTTGCAACCAAATGTAAATTAATGTATGAAAATATAGATTTTTTGTAAATTCCTTAGTTTTTTGGAAATATATACAAATATATGAAATATAACTAATAATAATACAAAACAAATAATAGAAATGTATATATAAGTAAATGCAAATATATATATATATATATATATAAATATTAAATCTTTGTTATCAAGCAGAGAACATATAAGAAAAATGAATTAGTCTGTTATGGGCAAGAACAATTATATTGTGATCTATGAAAATATTAAATAACATACAATTCAACAATGAAATAGAAATTGCTATACACTAGCGTCTAGATGTCCAACTACAACTCTCCTGCTTTTTCTCTGCTACAATTACCATAATTCCCAGCCATTCCAGATAGCTGGTTTGGAGTTATATAACGTATATAATCTATTAATCTGATTGCTTCTTTTCTTCCACTTCTTTGCTGTGATCAATATATACGGTTGGATTGTAATAAACTTCACCTTTATGGACTATCGACCACCGACAGCGCCAGTCTGACTTTACTTATCTACTGCTATTTTTTGGTGCTGGCTACGCATCGGCGGAGGTACCGGCGGGCCGCCAGTGGGGATACACCTCCTTGCATTCACCAGTGAACCTCTGAGATCTTTTTTCATTTTTCCTAACTGTCCTCATTCCCCTTAGTAATCTCATTCCCATGCCTATTCACAGAAGCTTTCCTCCCTCCCTTCTTACATGATTGACAGATATGGGTCTATTCAAAAAAATCTGACTTTAGAGTTTGATTCAGCACCCAAATTTGACTTAGTTTCAGAAGTAGCTTCCATCATTTTGCCTCCCATTACTTTAAATATTCAATTTTAATTTTATTTTTTTAGTTAAAACCCAAAGTTGCCAAAGTTGACTTAGACTCAAAATTAAAGTAAACCTCCAAAGTTGCATTTTAGTGAATATACCCAATAGACACACACCAGTAGGAGTCACAGATGGTCCCTGGAATCCGCACCTTATACCAATGATTTCTACCAAGTCTTGGTTCTTGAATTGAACTTGTATGAACAATCATACCATAGATATTCCATAGTATTTGATCAGAAAGAGAGATAGCCTTTAAAATATAAAAACAAAATTCTAGTGATTTATCCCTTTATCATGATATGTTAGCTGTATGTATATAATTTAATATCCTTTCTGTTCGCATCTATACATTTTTATGTAACTTAAAAGATAAGGAATAAACCTAGACAGTTTATGAAATGATCAAAGGTTCTACACAATACAGAGCGGAATCAGTAACACGCTATAGATATTGTTACATTATTAAAGAGCTTCTCTCTCCGAGATTAAAGAAGATGTAGACACATTAATATGATGCATTTCTCACAACTGATACAAAGTGCCCAGAATGTGACTGGGCCGGAAGCTGTATTGTTACATTGGCGCTGATTCCAGTTTAATCTATTGAGATTCATTTAGAGTCACACTTCAATATATATTATCCAGGGATTAATTCTGGGACATATTTCTAAAAGAGGAGTAGACTGAATGTGTTGGTGTCCATGGTGTCTGCCCCAGCATGTACTGTAATAGAGATCTATATTGCACTTTATAGTTTTGGAATTTTAATTGAACGGCAATATTTTTCTCTATCACATGTAGCTCAATATGTGGCTACAGGAGCTAATTTGCCTGACTTGCCATTAGTGGGGCAGTTCTTGCTGTTTTTGGTATGATGTATGGTGTTATTTTATATTGTCCTACCTGCTGTGGTCAGTATAATGGTGATTATAATGATATACGGCCCTATTACATCATTACTTTCTCCGTGGTGGGCAGGTTGAGCAGGATTTGTTGCATACACATTTGTATTTATTTGGCTTTGGCTCAAGCATTTTTCTCTTTCAATATATTCATTTAATCTTCTCACATCGCTAAATTCTACTGTGATAAAATTACATTCAATATAATTCATTTTATGGAATTCAGTTTGTTCTCCATTTTTCCAGCTATATCATCACTATTTAGTTACTGTAGCCATGTTTGTGTAATAAGTAACTGACCTTGAATTGAGATCTGTGATTACTCGGCACAGAGGGCTTTAATGACCCAAAAAAGACAGAATTGAGAAGGGAAGTGCAAACATGAATACAACACTAAACTGTAAATAGTCCACAGGAAGAATTCAAATTACTGCTGTAGGTGATATATATTCATTTCTATTCTTCATGGGAATCATGCTCTATCCCATTGCTCTGGCCCACACACATATGTAGGATTGCTGGGATAGAGGGGGGTGTCTGTATAGTCACTGATTGGACAAACCTCACTGGATCACCAGGGACTCCCTGTAAGGCCAAGAAAGGTCATCATTTTGCACCTATTGCTACAAAAAAACAAAGTGATCAGTACATTGTATTGTATGTGACCGGCCTGTAAGTACACTTATATTGAACACATAACCAAGTGCACAACACTCAAAATGTAACAGCTTCACCCCTGCACTTACCTTGGCTAGTTCACATTGGCCAAACCTAGAATGCTTCTCCCCACTCATTTCGCGCACTTCTGCTCAGAGTTTTGGATGTATAAATCTGGTCTTAGGGTAGCATCCACATCACATATCATGTGGGAAGATATATTAGAGACATGAATATGTACTATATGCATAGTTTTCCATATATAATAAGTGTTATATAAACTTGCGTTTCACTACTATCTGTAGAGAACAAGTAATGTTGGCTGTTACGTTCCTCCTCCTGTTAGTTTTACATTTTCTAAATCAGTGTGGAAATATTCTAAAAACCACCCTGTAAATATGTGTATAATGATACCTGACGCTGTATATCATGATTTTATCATTTTTACGTCTTTTTCCACCATGTCTTGGAACTTATAGAACTGTGGGTGTTACGTATCATTCTAAAACGGCAGACTCCAGTCTCATTAATGTCTAACCATCTATCTGGGGTACTTCTCTATCTAAGGTAAATATAGAGATAACTAAGTTACCGGTTACTGCTCTATCTATATAGTACAATAGTCATTACATGTAACTGTAGCATTTCGCACAGATTATTTAGAATGATAATCATTGTTCTGTTGTTCAGATATAGACTGCCGGTCAGTGGTAACAAAGAGCAGTAACCGGTAACTTACGTTATCTCTATATTTACAGATATCACCTGATTTAATGTGGTAGAAGCTCAGATATTACTGGTTAGTTACGGACCTGGTATAATCTCAATGTCATTATCTTGCAGGTAACGTTGCAGTTTTTGGGGTATTGTCTTAGCAACTAAGTCAATATAACAGTCAATTCTACAGTAAATAAAAATAAATGTCTCCACAATGAACTAACGCTAAACTGTGGCAGACAAATCGAATTTAGTGATGTACTAAGCTGTGTAACATCCCTCAATCTTTGGTTCTCTAGAATAAGCTAGGACCTGGACTTCTGGACTAGGCTGCAGATTGAGAGGAAATATTAAACAATAAAATTCAACAAAATATGGTCTTATAACTTCAACGCATGGTCATAGGTGGAGCATGGA
This sequence comes from Pelodytes ibericus, assembly GCA_036172795.1. Taxonomy (NCBI): domain Eukaryota; kingdom Metazoa; phylum Chordata; class Amphibia; order Anura; family Pelodytidae; genus Pelodytes; species Pelodytes ibericus. Next base: position 1,832,823 of record CM069864.1, read on the forward strand.
ACTTCATCCAATATATTTACCAACACTGGATTCTTTCTGTGCTCCTTTTATTATGCGTGTGATATATGTGAGAAGGACATGAATAGCCAGTGTTACCCAATGTTTGTTTCTTGGAAGTGATATCATTATTATTCCTAACTCTCCTATTCTGAAGCCCAGGTGTAAGTGTTGTGTTTGGTATTTCCAGCCCTGGGAACCTGTTTGCTTTTTCCCATTTGTGGTTTTCCAGTTCCCTTCTCCAGAGCTGTATTGCAGGGTCTTGTTATTTTTTGCTGCTAGTAAAGAGATGATCCCTATTTTTCTCCTGCCATTCCTCAGGCTAGCAAGCTAGTGTCCAGCATAACGCTGGCCTTGGACCATCATTAATCGGATCCGTAGGGTTATGTTTCTGACTTTTTATGTAGCTGCTCATTCTCCTTTGTTTGTAATGTGACTGTTCAAATAAATACAATATATAATTGTCTTGTCTGGAAGCTCTTTCCTCTGACTTCTGTCCTTTTCCTTCCCTGCACTCTGCCTCAATCCCTGGAGCTAGTGGCACAGCGATTACCGGGAGTCCAGACGAGTTTATTTTGAGCTAGCTTAGCTTGAAAAGGCTACAAGCTATATCAGCGTGAACTCAACAAGGGGATCTCACCCCCCCCTTGTCTGAGACACCCCACCACCAAAACATCCACATGCTTTCTACAGCTGGAGTTTACATGTTTTATATCTTATTTACACAATCATTGGGAATATGTCAACTTATTCTGTGAAAGTAGCAAATAAAAACATATAATAAATGATCTATACATTGTGTTAGCATAACTGCAGCAAGTGCATACAATAAGAGAATGTATGTCTGGACAGACACATCTAACAAACCTGTCAAGCTGCTAATAGTGGGATTTTAAAAAGTTTATCATTAAACAGAAATTATACCATGAACTTTCCATGTAAAATGCTTAAATATTATTCAGTCCAGCTGGGTTTACTGGGTTATGTTGTGGTACGTTTGCCAGTCCAACATGTGTTGTTGGTTAGAGTAAATTCAGCTTTCACACAAGTCATGATGACTAAAGGATCGGCCCATCATCAGGTCACCAATAAGATCATGTCTTCTAGCTGCCAAGTGACAGAATTCCTCCGCTCAAACTCCCACCCCGGCTTCCACCAGACCTTCAAGAAGAAATCTCCTAAATAGGTAACTTGTGGAACATGATGTGGAGTTTAAACTTCTCTACCCTAGACTGGAGGATAACACTTTGATCCATAGACCACTGAACATCCGTCTATAGCCAGTATCTCCAGAATAAAGAGACACGTCCCACATAGCCGTGGACATTCGTTTTTGGACAAATACGTTTTTGGAGAAATAAATGACTTATTTTTTCCATTTGCCCAAATTACGAATGTAAAGCTGAAAGAAAGAACAAATTAACTAATGCTTAATGAACAAAAATGTAATTCGTCCATTTCTCCATTCGGATGTTGTTTGCCTTCGTGGACTTCTGTGGGGAGGACTTTGGCTTATTTCAGGACCATTGCAGGATGAACTTGGCTTCTATGGAAATAGCCAACGTCTTCCCAAAATAGCCTGACAAATAAAAAAAATGTAAAATTAAAAAACAAAATTGTATAAAACATAAAAAAAAAAAAATTATATATATATATATATATATATATATATATATATATATATATATATATATATATATATATCATAAAAATAGAAAATTAAAGAATCTGCACAGCCAACTAGGGCTGGGCATTCATAATGCTACGTGTGTTAAAGAGATTAATAAACATAAACATTTAGCAGCTAAATCTGAAATAAAACAGCAGAAATCAACAAATGGATTTTCCAATCTTCTCCAAAAAGTACCAGACTCCATCTCACTATTACTTTATACCCTTCACAGCTTGAAATAATTCCCTTAATTTCTGGGAAGTGGTGACATTAAGAGTGATGTAAAACATAAAGAATAACTGATTTATTAATGAAAATAAAAACTAATAAGTAAAGGGGCTAATTACAAAGGTGTCGTGTGAGCTTTGTACAAAATGTAAATGACACTCTGCTGTATCTTTAATTACCTAAACCACTGATAATTCAGTATATATATATATACACGCAGCCTGATAGTTCTTGTGGGAGAATAACAAATACTAGAGTTTATGTTTTGTTTGTTTAATTATTACATCAAGTTATTTCAACAAGAATTTGTTTTTTGGTTTTTTAAATAAAATCAATAACAACAAGTAATAATCTGGTATTATAACCGGAATGAAGAAATCACATGTTTATATTTCACAGATATCACTGTTTCAAGGTATAAACTCAGACCTGCCGGAACATTAATATTTGCATTGCAAAGTATGTAATTGTTTTATGATTTCAGGTATTTTATTTAAATAATGCTCTAGCACACTGACAATGCCGAATTATCCTGTTAAACACCCGTTCTAAAATATAAAAAAATGAGATTGCACAGATGGAGCTGATGAAAGACAATGTAATATATATAATGATAATAGGCTCTTCTCTGGGAGAGAGGCAATCACTGATATGCAGAATTTATTTCAATGGTTACACTTGAATATTTAAAACAATCAAGTTCTGTATAATTTGAAATGATCCTGATGAAAAGAAAAGAAAGTGGGAGATCCAAGGGAAGCTTTGCACATTCATTTATTGTTCTTTCATGTAGTAATTCTGAATCATCTTTAACTCTTTGTGTAATCAGAGGCAGGAGAGTAGTATTGAAAGATCAAGTCCTCAGATGCCTTTGATTAAGTAGAGAGGCGCGAAATGCGTTGGGTTAATGGAGATCCTCTGAATTTAAGCTGGTAAAGCCCTTGCAGGAGTGACATTCGATCTGTGAGTTGAAGAATAGGTTTACCACACAGCTGGTATGATCCAGCCGGACCTGTTTTACTAACAGTACTTATCAGTCTCAGGCAATGGGGAAGAGGAGCAGGAGGTTCACTGTATGAATGAGAGAACTAATAATCTGCCACATCTCTGTGATCAGCCAGTCTTTGCAGAATCCCTCTATCCCAGAATTCCCTCTATCCCAGAATTCGCTCTATCCCAGAATTCCCTCTATCCCAGAATTCCCTCTATCCCAGAAATCCCTCTATCCCAGAATTCCCTCTATCCCAGAATTCCCTCTATCCCATAATTCCCTCTATCCCATAATTCCCTCTATCCCATAATTCGCTCTATCCCATAATTCCCTCTATCCCAGAATTCCCTCTATCCCATAATTCCCTCTATCCCATAATTCCCTCTATCCCAGAAATCCCTCTATCCCAGAATTCCCTCTATCCCAGAATTCCCTCTATCCCAGAATTCCCTCTATCCCAGAAATCCCTCTATCCCAGAATTCCCTCTATCCCAGAATTCCCTCTATCCCAGAAATCCCTCTATCCCAGAATTCCCTCTATCCCAGAAATCCCTCTATCCCAGAATTCCCTCTATCCCATAATTCCCTCTATCCCATAATTCCCTCTATCCCAGAATTCCCTCTATCCCATAATTCCCTCTATCCCAGAAATCCCTCTATCCAGAATTCCCTCTATCCCATAATTCCCTCTATCCCAGAATTCCCTCTATCCCATAATTCCCTCTATCCCAGAATTCCCTCTATCCCATAATTCCCTCTATCCCAGAAATCCCTCTATCCCAGAATTCCCTCTATCCCAGAAATCCCTCTATCCCATAATTCCCTGTATCCCAGAATTCCCTCTATCCCAGAATTCCCTCTATCCCATAATTCCCTCTATCCCAGAAATCCCTCTATCCAGAATTCCCTCTATTCCAGGCTTTCTCAATGGGTCCTTTTTTTGACCAATTTTAATTTCACCTTATCAACTTTTCAACCAAACTTCATGAAGCTGACTAAGGTAGAATAAAACTGGCCACAGGGGGAGTGCAGATTACACAGCAGTGTTTATTCTGGATATAGACCGTAGCAGGACCCACTTTACTGTCTACACCCATTCTAGGGATCCTGGCAATGCTCTGTAAGGAGGGCCTAATAAAGTGGCCACAGTCTGTATTTACAGGTATATTCATTAATGCACCTTCCACCTCTTGCTGCTCCATCTTTCGTTAAGCAGTTTCCTCCAGTCCATTTATATCTGGCCTCCAGAGATGACTCTGTCAGTTTGATTTTCCCTGTCCGTGTGAGGCCATATCAATCACATGTGCGATGGAAGAATATACATGTGACTTGTTTACCCCTTTCCTATAGTTTCTGCAGCCTCACTGGTCGAATGACCGAGCAGATCAGCAGCTATATCAGAACATTACGCTCTCTCCTGCTCTCTTACTCAAGTTTCCTGCAGTCCCACACCCAGCTCTATGTGACCCACCTTCCAACTCCATGCAGCCCAGTGTGGTCCCAAGAGAAGGTCGCATGGGTTGAGAAACGAGACTACACCGAGTTGGGAGACGGAATTGCAAGAAGCTTGGGTCAGAGAGTAAGAGATCCAACCCAAGCAGGAAACAAAATGGCAGCTCTTACAAATCTGCCAAAGGGTTAAATAAGTGACAGATTTGTATTGTGTTGTTTCCTCATTTAAATAAAACAAAGTTGACAGTTGTTATTTATTCTCTGGCCTCATCTAGGGACAAGCAAAGCGTTCGTACGAGGACAACAGTGTCCATTGCAAATAGACGTGAACATTAGTTTTCGGAAGAAAAGCATCACTCCATCCATTTGTCCTAAAATGACCGTCAAACTGAACTAAAGAAGGAAGGAATGTGCAATGGCTGGGTTTCTGAGATATGTTCTCCCATATTGAACAAAAAGGTGAGGTCCTCCAAACATGGTCTGAAATTAAATAAAATGAAAATAAAATAAAAAACATACATTTAAAAAATGTAAAAAAAATAATGTTGTATAAAAAAACTGAAAAGATAAGTCCCTGAGGCTCCAACAATAGTTTTTATTTACACGTTAACCCTTTCAGTTATGTAGGGACCATTGTTTGTGTTCCCTACAGCACTGAAGGGGTTAACATGTGCAACTAACGGCTGTGTTAAAACAATTTAAGTCTCTTTTTTTGTGTAAAACTGATGGGGAAGAAATGAAAGATTTTTTGCTTTTACCAGCGGTCAGTGACTTTATTTTTTTACTGGCCCGGCTGAACCTTCATAGAAAGTATGGAGTTTTAGGAAATGTCACGGATAATCATCATATATCATTGTATACATCGCCATAACGTTCCTTTTGGTATAACAATGCCAGTGATGTCATTGAGCTATACGATGACATCACATCACTGGTTATTGTTCATCAACACCAGCTGTTAGGTTATATGTACCCTCCAGCCATCATGCCACATGTGTCACGGTACCATTTCCTGTCCACAGTGCTTGGCACTGCACCAATATCCATTATCTATGTAAAGCAGACAAAAAGTTATTAGCCAGCAGTAAAGATTTTAGAAGCCAAAGGCTTCCTGGCTCCTGGGATTTGTCAAGTTGACTCTATATGCCAAAAACAGGCCAGATAGGGTCAGAAAGCTGGAAAAAAACGCAATTTGGCTTACCCAATATGACCAATTTTAGCACGAAACCATCAATTCCTGATGTTTTCAAGACATATTTTGGTTTGGCATGGTCAGACAGCGTACTATGTAAGTACTATGGATTTTGATTACTCTTAAAGGTCAAAAAAAAAAAAAACCTGACCCCAAATCATCAGAAATCGACGAACTTTAGGCTGTTCAATTCACCAGATAAATTAATATTGACTAAAAAATTGTAATTACAAGAAAATAAATAATAATACAAAACACATTAAATAATATTCATTAATTTTACCATTTCTATGAGAAAATTGGAGCTTCCTGAGTCCACCCAACAATTAATTCCCACAAATGGAATTCCCAAAATGAAAATAATAGACCAATTTCATCTGAACTGAATGTGTTAAATGACTCCACCACTTCTACTGGAAGACTATTCCATGCATCCACTTCCCTCTCAGTAAAGTAATACTTTCATTAGTCCCTGGCCTTATCTTATATCTAGGATAGCCTTATACCTATCGCATGCATGCTTAAACTCCTTCACTGTATGAACCTCTACCACTTCTACTGGAAGACTATTCCATACATCCACTACCCTCTCAGTAATGTAATACTTTCATTAGTCCGTGGCCTTATCTTATATCTAGGATAGCCTTATACCTATCCCATGCATGCTTAAACTCCTTCACTGTATTAACCTCTACCACTTCTACTGGAAGACTATTCCATGCATCCACTACCCTCTCAATAATGTAATACTTTCATTAGTCCCTGGCCTTATCTTATATCTAGGATAGCCTTATACCTATCCCATGCATGCTTAAACTCCTTCACTGTATTAACCTCTACCACTTCTACTGGAAGACTATTCCATACATCCACTACCCTCTCAGTAATGTAATACTTTCATTAGTCCCTGGCCTTATCTTATATCTAGGATAGCCTTATACCTATCCCATGCATGCTTAAACTCCTTCACTGTATTAACCTCTACCACTTCTACTGGAAAACTATTCCATGCATCCACTACCCTCTCAGTAATGTAATACTTTCATTAGTCCCTGGCCTTATCTTATATCTAGGATAGCCTTATACCTATCCCATGCATGCTTAAACTCCTTCACTGTATTAACCTCCACCACTTCTACTGGAAGACTATTCCATGCATCCAGTACCCTCTCAGTAATGTAATACTTTCATTAGTCCCTGGCCTTATCTTATATCTAGGATAGCCTTATACCTATCCCATGCATGCTTAAACTCCTTCACTGTATTAACCTCTACCACTTCTACTGGAAGACTATTCCATACATCCACTACCCTCTCAGTAATGTAATACTTTCATTAGTCCCTGGCCTTATCTTATATCTAGGATAGCCTTATACCTATCCCATGCATGCTTAAACTCCTTCACTGTATTAACCTCTACCACTTCTACTGGAAGACTATTCCATGCATCCACTACCCTCTCAGTAATGTAATACTTTCATTAGTCCCTGGCCTTATATTATATCTAGGATAGCCTTATACCTATCCCATGCATGCTTAAACTCCTTCACTGTATTAACCTCTACCACTTCTACTGGAAGACTATTCCATGCATCCACTACCCTCTCAGTAAAGTAATTCTTTTATTAGTCCCTGGCCTTATCTTATATATAGTATAGCCTTATACCCTTCACTGCATTAACCTCTACCACTTCTACTGGAAGACTATTCCATGCGTCCACTACCCTCTCAGTATAGTAATACTCACCTAGATTTCTTTTTAAACCTGTGTCCCTCTAATGTAACACTATGTCCTCTTATTGTGGGTTTTTTTTTTTTTCCTTTTAAGTATACTCTCCTCCTTTACTGCTCTGATTCCCTTTAAATATGTACATGTAATATTAGGTAAAAACGTTCAGCTATCACATGGTTAATTAAGTGGAACTGACTATATTCATTAAAATATTTGTTCCAAACACATGTATTTAACATTCAGATAGTATGCAGAATAGGTGACAATTGCCGATCTCCATGGAGATCAATAATGGGATTCAGATCATTGTGTAAAGAGCGAGTATAATGCAGATAGAATGTCATTATTATTTGGCTCTTAATGATGGTCATTATACACACACACTGATTGAATTCCATTTGCTACCTGTGTTTGAGCTGAGAGGAATAATTACAATTTAAGTGTCTCCATTAAAATTCATCCAAGAATATGAATGCAAAAATTATACTTGAAAAACGACAAAATATACTTTGAGAATATAAATTGTATTTTCTAATCGACTTGTTAAAAATAGTTTTATTCTAATAAGAATCCACGGTCATTAATACTTTTATGTTAATTCTCCTGGAACAAAAAGTACCGAACGCGGCTGTGAAAAAAAAAAAATGGAAATAACTGCAGATAAAACAATTTTATTTTTCATTTACTTATTTTATAACTGCAGAATTATTCAGTGATTTTGAACAGGGCAGAATGACACACACAGGACACGGATGTCAGGTATGTATCACGCTTCCAGTGTTATTATGGGTAACCAGCTTTAAAATGTATGCTATGTATAATGTGTGTTTTGTCTGCTGAGATTTGCATTGTCTGGAGATAATATCCAGGAATCGTACAGTGGAGCTTGGTATTCTCTTCATAAAATATTATTTTCTGCCACATGAAACCAGACAGCTAATCCTAAAACATATACACAACATAAAAGTGACACTGAGTTGGTTATAACATGAATTCCTGAACCAAACAATACGCTCCATTACTATGTCACCCCGGGGTCTGTACACACAGGATAAACCTGCACTGCTATCATGACATTGCGTCACGCGACAGCCATGATGCTTTCTGTGAGATTGGTCTGTGTGTGACATGTTCAGTGGTGGAGATTTGTTATGGAACAAACAGAAGGTTCATCCTGTCCCTTTAAGAGGCTGATGACAGACACGTTCTGCTATCACGGCCATTTTACATCAGCCAATTTAACATATTACTCAGCCGGCCAAAATCATCAGAAATTGTTGTGCAGTTCCATTCGCCAGATAAATTAAAACTGACTCAAATTTTTAAATTTAATGAAAATAAATAAATATTAAAGAATATATATTAATTCTACCATTTCTATGGTCATCGTCCCCCCCCTCCCCCCACGCTTCCAGTGAGGAATTATATTTGTATTGTAATGTTATCATTTTTTAGATTTAAAAAAAAAAAAGCTAGAAAGGGAGAAACAGATCAGAGTAGTGTGGTCAAGAATCTTTTCTGTGCTAGGACTTTAATGATCTTGATCCAACACTGAAAGAGGGGGCATATATGAGAGCTTCTAAAAAATGCTAACATTACATTAAAAACTGAGCTAACCGAGGTGCAATGTAAGATCTATATGGATTTAAGTATAGGAAGAATTAAATTCTACAGAAAATGCAACTCCCGCTGCTAACTACATTAGATGCACATGCTACTCCCGCTCGTAACTACAATGGACACACTGTCATGGACGGGGACCATAGAGAGTACTATGCAATTCAGGCGTCACAGTGCAGATATTGAGGCACAGAGTCCTAGTGTAGTGTAGACACACTCCCCAGGAGGCTTGAGGCCCAAGGTTAGTTTGACCACATACTAGGGCCCTAAGGTAGCTGCTGTATCCAGTATAACACGGCAGAAAACATTCTGCTTCAGGACTCAGGACACAGATACAGGAATACAAGAAACAGACAACATTAGGCATAAAGAAAGTATTCTGAAATGACTGGATTTAGCCTGCACACACACCAACCCCACTGATAACTACAGCGGACACACACGACCCCCGCTCCTAACTACAGTAGACACACACACTACCCCCACTCATAACTACAGCAGACACACTCTACCCCCCGCTCATAACTACAGCGGACACACACACTACCCCCAATCTTAACTACGATCGACGTACACCATGCCTCTGCTCTTAGCTACAGCAGACGCACCCTCTACACCTACTCTTAACTACAGCAGGTGCACCCGCTATACTTACTCTTAACTACAGCAGACGCACCCGCTATACCTACTCTTAACTACAGCAGACACACCCGCTATACCTACTCTTAACTACATCAGATGTACCCACTACACCTTCTCTTAACTACAGCAGACGCACCCGCTACACCTACTCTTAACTACAGCAGACGCACCCGCTACAACTGCTCTTAACTACAGCAGATGCACCCGCTAAGCCTACTCTTAACAACAGCAGATGCACCCGCTACACCTACTCTTAACTACAACAGACGCACCTGGTATACCTGCTCTTAACTACAGCAGGTGCACCCACTATACCTACTCTTAACTACAGAAGGTGCACCCGCTACACCTACTCTTAACTACAGCAGATGCACCCGCTATACCTATTTTTAACTACAGCAGATGCACCCGCTACACCTACTCTTAAACTACAGCAGATGCACCCACTATACCTACTCTTAACTACAGAAGGTGCACCCGCTACACCTACTCTTTACTACAGCAGATGCACCCGCTATACCTATTTTTAACTACAGCAGATGCACCCGCTACACCTACTCTTAACTACAGAAGGTGCACCCACTACACCTACTCTTAACTACAGCAGATGCACCTGCTACACTTACTCTTAACTACAGCAGACGCACCTGCTATACCTACTCTTAACTACAACAGATGCACCCGCTACATCTACTCTTAATTACAACAGATGCACATGCTACCAGGGCCGGCCTTAAGTGTCCCAGTGCCCTGTGCGGGCTTCCCCCGTGGCGCCCCCCGTCTCCCCCCCCCCATGTATGTGTCCCTTCCCTCTTCCTTGCCACGTCTGTCTTGCTCTAACTCCCCATACCTGTTTTCTCTCTCTCCCTCTATTCTGTCTCTCTCCCCCCCTCCCCTGTTCTGTCTTTCTCCCCAGACCCCCGTGTTCTGTGTCTCTCCTCCCTCCCCCTGTTCTGTCTCTCCTCCCCTGTTCTGTCTCTCCTCCCCCTGTTCTGCCCCCCCCCGTTGTCTCTCCCCCCCAGACACCCGTGTTCTGTCTCTCCCCCCCCCGTTCTGTCTCTCTCCCCCTGTTCTGTCTCTCTCTCTCCCCCTCCTCCTGTTCTGTCTCTCTCCCCCCCCGTTCTGTCTCTCTCCCCCTGTTCTCTCTCTCTCTCTCCCCCTCCCCTTGTTCTGTCTGACTCTCTCTCTCCTTGTTCTGTCTGTCTCTCTCTCCCCCTCCCCCTGTTCTGTCTGTCTCTCTCTCTCTCCCCCTCCCCCTGTTCTGTCTGTCTCTCTCTCTCTCCCCCTCCCCCTGTTCTGTCTGTCTCTCTCTCTCTCCCCCTCCCCTTGTTCTGTCTGTCTCTCTCTCTCTCTCCCCCTCCCCCTGTTCTGTCTGTCTCTCTCTCTCCCCCTCCCCCTGTTCTGTCTGTCTCTCTCTCCCCCTCCCCCTGTTCTGTCTGTCTCTCTCTCTCCCCCTCCCCATGTTCTGTCTGTCTCTCTCTCCCCTTGTTCAGTCTGCAGGCTCCCCATGCTTAATGCAGGCTCCATGCTTAATGCAGGCTCCCCATGCTTAATGCAGGCTCCCCATGCTTAATGCAGGCTCCATGCTTAATGCAGGCTCCCCATGCTTAATGCAGGCTCCATGCTTAATGCAGGCTCCATGCTTAATGCAGGCTCCATGCTTAATGCAGGCTCCATGCTTAATGCAGGCTCCCCATGCTTAATGCAGGCTCCATGCTTAATGCAGGCTCCATGCTTAATGCAGGCTCTCCATGCTTAATGCAGGCTCTCCATGCTTAATGCAGGCTCCATGCGTAATGCAGGCTCCCCATGCTTAATGCAGGCTCCCCATGCTTAATGCAGGCTCCCCATGCTTAATGCAGGCTCCATGCTTAATGCAGGCTCCATGCTTAATGCAGGCTCCATACTTATTGCAGGCTCCATGCTTAATGCAGGCTCCATGCTTAATGCAGGCATGGGGAGCCGAGCAGTACTTTCTTTTGCTGCCTGCAGCTCCCCGTGAAGCAGGAGCTTCTCTGCTTCACAGGGTGGGGGCGGAGCTACACCGCTGTGCCGGTTAGCTCTGCCCCCTCCCCGACACAGCAGAGCATGCCGAGCAGAGGGCTGGTGAGGGGGGATCTTTTGATCTCCCCCAGCCAGTGCCTCTACCGGCTTTTTTTTTTTAAACTTTTTTTTTTAGCTGGCGGGCGGCGCCCCCTGGGGTGTTGCGCCCTGTGCACTCGCACAGGTTGCACACCCCTAAGGCCGGCCCTGTATGCTACTAAGTGAAAAGAATTGCAGAGAAGTGAAAATTGCATGGTGAGTATGAAGAGGGAATTGAGCAAGACCCAATCAATCACTGCCAGATTACAGCCACTTCCATACCCAATAAAGCTGGACAAATGCAGAACTGCAGCTGAACAACTTCAGCCAACAGTGGGACTTCCGAGTTATTTATCAAAGTCATTGGTGTTGAGCAGTAAGCTCCCCTGCAGACACAGCCCACTGATGCTTCAGCCATGGAAGCTGTGTTTATGCTGTCAGCTGTGCCGCTGTCAGCCCTGTGGAATTTACTGTAAATCACACAGATTTTATTGCAAGATTTAGTAGCTTTATCCTCGGAGGTTCTGTTCACTGCAAAGCCTGTTACTATTTGGATATTAGCCTCAGTCCATAAAGGGACTTACTTCACATCATCAAACTGCAGCAAAAAAAACCAGAGGTTTTATTTTTCAATTTTCTAAACCCTAAATTCCTCAACAGTCATTGAATTTCATTGCAGAAAGCGAAAGTCCACTTTATTATGGTGCTTGATTCTCCCAGTGGAGCTAATCTCCAAGTTACAGCATTGGTTTTATTTCCAGTGACAGGAGCTGTAGCCATCAATCCTACCGGCGTTTCAGAGCAAACCCAGCCCATTTAACAGGCGAAACCCAGCCCATTTAACAGGCGAAACCCAGCCCATTTAACAGGCGAAACCCAGCCCATTTAACAGGCGAAACCCAGCCCATTTAACAGGCGAAACCCAGCCCATTTAACAGGCGAAACCCAGCCCATTTAACAGGCGAAACCCAGCCCATTTAACAGGCGAAACCCAGCCCATTTAACAGGCGAAACCCAGACCATTTAACAGGCGAAACCCAGCCGATTTAACAGGCGAAACCCAGCCCATTTAACAGGCGAAACCCAGCCGATTTAACAGGCGAAACCCAGACCATTTAACAGGCGAAACCCAGCCCATTTAACAGGCGAAACCCAGCCCATTTAACAGGCGAAACCCAGACCATTTAACAGGCGAAACCCAGCCCATTTAACAGGCGAAACCCAGCCCATTTAACAGGCGAAACCCAGCCCATTTAACAGGCGAAACCCAGCCCATTTAACAGGCGAAACCCAGCCCATTTAACTGGCGTTTCGGAGCTTCCCGTGGCAGAGATTGGGGAAATCTTACCTGACTTCAGTTACTTGTGCGTTAACTAGATTTACCAAGGGTTAATAAATACAGATGGGTAAAAATAGAGTTATGACTGCTGGAAGGTGCAATATATATATGTATATATATATATATGTGCTCAGATATGAAGTAATTAATGGCAGATACTGTCAGCTATTATACAATTTAAATTCCTGAAGCCGTCAGAAGTATAGACTTTTACATATTTTAGAAGTGACATTTTTAATATAAAATGAATTTAAACTGGATCATAAACACCTCTTTTTATAAAATAATTGGTACAAAATGTTTTACACTTCCTTTTATATATTCCTAAGTAACCAGATCAAATCTGACTATGATTCCTGCCCCCCCCCCCCCATCAGTTTACTGGGGGTCCAGGGCTTTACAAGTCTCACCTTCCTGCTCTGCACATGAGACGAGTAGCATCCTAACCTGGGGATTGGCTCCACTGACCAAATAACCAGATCTTTCTCACCAGTGTTCCACAGACTAGCCATGATCTGAGATTCATACAACATGTGATCATGATCCTAATGTGAAATGTGCTGTAAAACCACATGTAAAAGATCACAGAGCTCGGGCAGCAGTGAAGGAAGCTTAATGGCAGCACGACAATGAGACAACAGATTTCGAGTGAGTTTGATGCAACACAATAAGTTCTATTAACTGTGCAGTGAACAGTACAGAATGGACAAAGGAATCCAAGATTCAGGCATGAATCATTTGCATATCAAGCCAAAGGTGATGTCATAAATAGGAGACAAATAGACAAATTTAAACAATGTTTAGGTGATACTATTAATAACTGACGTGGAGAAATTCTTGAACTTGCCGAGTTTGCTGTATTGTGTATTGTCCCCACTGTGTGCTAATTCTCAATGAAGAGGGTAAACATGATAGTGAAACAAAGCATTTAATTTGGATCTGTAATAACAATCCTGGGAGTCTGTATTAACGATCATGAGCCTCTGTATCGGTAATAATGATCCTGAGCATCTGTATCGGTAATAATGATCCTGAGCATCTATAATAACGATCCTGAACATCTGTATCTGTTATAACAATCCTGAGCATCTGTAATAACAATCCTGAGCATCTGTAATAATGATCCTGAGTCTCTGTCTCGGCATTAAAGATCCTGAGCCTATGTATCGGTAATAATGATCCAGAGCCTCTGTATCGGTAATAATGATCCTTAGCCTCTGTATCGGTAATAACGATCCTGAGCATCTGTATCGGTAATAATGATCCTTAGCCTCTGTATCGGTAATAACGATCCTGAGCATCTGTATCGGTAATAATGATCCTGAGCCTCTGTAATAATGATCCTGAGCCTCTGTTATAACGATCTCGATAGTTGGGTAGGATGTTGTGCCAAACTTGAGGTGAGTAATGAAAAGGTCGTTTTACTGAAATGTAAAAAAGGTTGATTTAGAATTTGCATTTTAGCAATAATTGGAAATTTGGACTAAAACCAGGATTATTTCACCACCACAAAACATTTATTTTCTGTTAATTGACATAATTAATTTCACTTGTCACTTAAACATGTTTTACTGGGTATTATCTAACCTTTACCTTATTTCTGAAGCGACAGTAAAGCAGCCATACTACACTTTGATCATCATTTATAGACGTTTTCCAGTAATATACTATGATTTGGTGTTTATAGCTAATACAATGGGCTGAGGACACGGCTTAAATGGTTTTAATACAGAAATAAGAAAATAGCAAGGATCTCATAGTCTCATAGTAACCTCATAATTTAGCTTGAAAAAAATACGTAACTACATCATGTTCAACCCATCTACCTATCATTCCTGATTTTATTCCAAAAAAAGAAAAACACCATAACTAAGCAATTTGAAAGTGTGTAACATAAAGGTACAATTCTTTCTTGACTTCAAAAGATGATGAGTAGTGTTGAGCGAACCCGAACTGCACTGTTTGGGTTCGTACCGAACATTACGGTATTTGGACCCCGGACCCGAACACGGACATTCCACTGTATGTTCGTGTTGGAGTTCAGGGTTGGGGACTCTAGTTCGGTTTATAGAAAGCCAATAGTATTACATGTATTCCATAAGCCGAAAGTCTATAAAACGAACGACATTCTGTTTATAGACTTTCTTTTTATAGAATAGCAATAGCATTACATGTATTCTATAAACCGAAAGTCTATAAACCGAATGTCTTTCGGTTTATAGACTTTCGGTTTATGAAATACATGTAATGCTATTGCTATTCTATAAACCGAAATAGAGTCCCCATTCATAAGAATAGGTCAATTGACCTATTCTTATGAATGGGGACTCTATTTCGGTTTATAGAAAGCCAATAGCATTACATGGCTATTGGCTTTCTATAAACTGAAATAGAGTCCCCATTCATACGAATAGGTCAGTTGACCTATTCGTATTAATGGGGACACTCATCCACATTTTACTTCATTTTGCAGCCCTCTAGCCTTTTTTTTTAGAGGCATTTTAGTGGCCAAAAGTTCGGGTCCCATTGACTTCAATGGGGTTCGGGGTCAAGTTCCGGGTCAAGTTCAACCCCGAACCCGGACTTTTTTCCGAAGTTCGGCCAAACCAGAACATCCAGGTGTCCGCTCAACTCTAATGATGAGGCAATTGAAAATATTAATGATCTAAAAATGTTTGTTTATTCTATTATTCATAGCCCTGTATATTTTGCTTTTCTAAACAATATCCAGAAACCTTTTAAAGGTTTTGTAGTTGATAGCACTACCTCTCTTGGCAGTGAGTTCCATACAACTATTGTCCTTATCGTAAAGAATCCTTTCTCTTCAGTCTCAGGTCACTGGAGAGCTCTTTATATTGACCCTGCACATATTTATGTAATGTTATCATATCCCTCTAAGATCTTTTTTCTAAAGTATATAAACTTTTTAGTCTCTCTTGATAACTAAGATTCTACAATCCCCTTATTGATTTTATAGCTCTCCTCTGCACTTTTTTTAGTTCCATAATGTCCTTTTTAAGGACTGGTGCCCAAAATTGTACTGCATATTCAAGGTGAGGTCTTAGCATTGATTTGTAAAGAGGCAAGATTATATCCTCCCGCGAATCTATACCTCATTTTATACATGCCAATAACTTATTGGCCCTTGCAGCTGCTGACTGGCATTGAGCACTGTTGCTAAGTCTGTTGTCTATGTTATTACTTATTTTAAAACTATCTCAATAATCGTTTTCTTGACACCGAGCCTCCTGTAATAATTTATTCTTTATTTATCAAAATGTTTATGGGTAAAATACATTTTATGAAAGATAGTGATGGGGTTAGTAAGAAGGTAGTGTTGTGGTCAGTAAAGAGGTAGTAATGGGATTAGTAAGGAGGTAGTGATGGGGTTAGTAAGGGGGTAGCGATGGGGTTAGAAAGGATTCAGTGATGGGTTTAGTAAGGATGTAGCGATGGGGTTAGTAAGGAGGTAGTGATATGGTTAGTAAGGAGGTAGTGACTGGGTTATAAATTAGGAAGTGATAGGGTTAGTAAGGAGGTGGTGATGGGGTTAGTAAGGAGTCAGTGTTGGGTTTAATAAAGAGGTAGTGATAGGGTTAGTAAGGCG
Source organism: Pelodytes ibericus (assembly GCA_036172795.1). Lineage (NCBI taxonomy): Eukaryota > Metazoa > Chordata > Amphibia > Anura > Pelodytidae > Pelodytes > Pelodytes ibericus. The sequence continues at coordinate 1,849,377 of CM069864.1, forward strand.
GTAGCGGTGGGGATAGTAAGGAGGTAGTGATAGGGTTAGTAAGGAGGTAACAATGTGGTTATTAAGGAGGTAGTGATAGGGTTAGTAAGGAGATAGTGATGGAGTTAGTAAGGAGATAGTGATGGAGTTAGTAAGGAGATAGTGATGGGGTTAGTAAGGAGTCAGTGATGGGGTTAATAAGGAGGTAGTGATTGGGTTAGTAAGGAGGTAGTGATGGGATTAGTAAGGAAGTAGTGATGTGGTTAGTAAGGAGGTAGCAATGGGGTTAGTAAGGAGTCAGTGATGGGTTTAGTAAGAAGGTAGTGATGGGGTAAATAAAGAGGTAGTGATGGGGTTAATAAGTAGGTAGTGATGGGGTTAGTAAGGAGGTAGCGATGGGGTTGGTAATGAATCAGTGATGGGGTTAGTAAGGATATAGTGATGTGGTTAGTAAGAACATAGTGATCGGTTAGTAAGGAGTCAGTGATTGAATTAATAAGGAGGTAGTGATGGGGTTAGTAATGAGGTAGTGATGGGGTTAGTAAGGAGTCAGTGATTGGATTAGTAAGAAGGTACTGATAGGGTTAGTAAGGTGGTAGCGGTGGGGTTAGTAAGTAGGTAGTGATAAGGTTAGTAAGGAGGTAACAATGTGGTTATTACGGAGGTAGTGATAGGGTTAGTAAGGTGGTAGCGGTGGGGTTAGTAAGGAGGTAGTGATAAGGTTAGTAAGGAGGTAACAATGTGGTTATTACAGAGGTAGTGATAGGGTTAGTAAAGAGGTAGTGATGGGGTTAGTAAGGAGTCAGTGATGGGGTTAATAAGGAGGTAGTGATGGGGTTAGTAAGGAAGTAGTGATGTGGTTAGTAAGGAGGTAGCAATGGGGTTAGTAAGGAGTCAGTGATGGGTTTAGTAAGAAGGAAGTGATGGGGTTAATAAGGAGGTAGTGATGGGGTTAATAAGGAGGTAGTGATGGGGTTAGTAAGGAGGTAGCGATGGGGTTAGTAAGGAGGTAGTGATGGGGTTAGTAATGAGTCAGTGATGGGGTTAGTAAGGAGATAGTGATGGGGTTAGTAAGGAGATAGTGATGGGGTTAGTAAGAACGTAGTGATCGGTTAGTAAGGAGTCAGTGATATGATTAATAAGGAGGTAGTGATGGGGTTAGTAAGGAGGTAGTGATGGGATTAATAAGGAAGTAGTGATGGGGTTAGTAAGGAGGTAGTGATGGGGTTAGTAAGGAGATAGTGATGTGGTTAGTAAGGAGATAGTGATGGGGTTAGTAAGAACGTAGTGATCGGTTAGTAAGGAGTCACTGATGGGATTAATAAAGAGGTAGTAATGGGGTTAATAAGGAGGTAGTGATGGGGTTAGTAAGGAGGTAGTAATGGGGTTAATAAGGAGGTAGTGATGGGGTTAGTAAGGAGGTAGTGATGGGGTTAGTAAGGAGGTTGTGATGGGGTTAGTAAGGAGGTAGTGATGGGGTTAGTAAGGAGGGAGTTAGGGGTTAGTAAGGAGGTAGTAATGGGGTTAGTAAGGAGGTAGTGATGGGATTAGTAAGGAGAAACTCAGCACTTAATCAATATTTTTAGCTGAACTTAAGGGTGTTGGGAGTGCATTGGTTAAGGCTATATTTGTATTACACTATCCTTATCTGAAGTACTGGCAGGGAATACACTCTCTGGCATGTGTTATTGTTAAATAGAGAAAAAAAACAACATGACAATAAATATAATGCTGCTTTCTGAATTAATAACATATGATAAGACTCTCTGTGATTTATAACTGCTTGTCCCTCTCACATTCATTGTGCAGATGGGAATAATGAAAACTTGTCTTCACATAATTAAATCAGCCATTTAATCTGTATATTGGAGATGCAGTAAAATGTGTCCTACAGCGTGTAATGGTCTTTTCATTTACAGTGCGTCCTGCATAAAAGACTGGTGAATAGCACACTCATTTTACTGATTGGTGTAAGACTGGCTGATATCAGTGTAATATGTTCATTATTAGTAGTATTATTGTTATTATTATTATTAATATTATCATTTATAACATGTTAAAACAACAAATCAAAATTAGAAAAATAGTTTTTACAATACAATTTTTGAGAGCCTAATCAATCAGTTGCAGAGCCTAATCAATCAGTTGCAGAGTCTAATCAATCAGTTGCAGAGTCTAATCAATCAGTTGCAGAGTCTAATCAATCAGTTGCAGAGCCTAATCAATCAGTTGCAGAGCCTAATCAATCAGTTGCAGAGTCTAATCAATCAGTTGCAGAGCCTAATCAATCAGTTGCAGAGCCTAATCAATCAGTTGCAGAGTCTAATCAATCAGTTGCAGAGTCTAATCAATCAGTTGCAGAGTCTAATCAATCAGTTGCAGAGCCTAATCAATCAGTTGCAGAGTCTAATCAATCAGTTGCAGAGCCTAATCAATCAGTTGCAGAGCCTAATCAATCAGTTGCAGAGTCTAATCAATCAGTTGCAGAGTCTAATCAATCAGTTGCAGAGTCTAATCAATCAGTTGCAGAGCCTAATCAATCAGTTGCAGAGCCTAATCAATCAGTTGCAGAGTCTAATCAATCAGTTGCAGAGCCTAATCAATCAGTTGCAGAGTCTAATCAATCAGTTGCAGAGTCTAATCAATCAGTTGCAGAGCCTAATCAATCAGTTGCAGAGTCTAATCAATCAGTTGCAGAGCCTAATCAATCAGTTGCAGAGTCTAATCAATCCGCTAGTCATTCTCTGGCACAAAGCCATCTAAACCTATCCGATTAGTCAGTAGTTAGTGCTCTTATACTGTGTCTGTTATCAGCTCAGGGGATACTATGTATTCCCCATTATCTAATAGGTGTAAACTATTACTGGGCCATATGAATTACAGTTAAAAGACAACTAATCTGTATGTTTCCCTTGTGCTTCCATTACATAGGTACAAGAAAAAACTGAGTGCTCAGGGTATGAGGATACACTGGAAGGTACTTCTGATAGTACTTCTGATATTACTTCTGATAGTACTTTTGATATTACTCATGATAGTACTTCTGATATAACTTTTGATAGTACTTTTGATGTTAAGTTTGATAGTACTTTTGATAGTACTTTTGATATTACTTTTGATAGCACTTTTGATAGTGCTTTTGATATTACTTTTGATAGTATTTCTGATATTACTTCTGATATTACTTTTGATATTACTTTTGATATTACTTTTGATAGTACTTCTGATATTACTTCTGATATTACTTCTGATATTACTTTTGATAGTACTTCTGATATTACTTTTGATATTACTTTTGATAGCACTTTTGATAGTGCTTTTGATATTACTTTTGATAGTATTTCTGATATTACTTCTGATATTACTTTTGATATTACGTTTGATAGTACTTCTGATATTACTTTTGATATTACTTTTGATAGTACTTTTGATAGTACTTCTGATATTACATTTGATAGTACTTCTGACATTACTTTTGATAGTACTTCTGATATTACTTTTGATAGTACTTTTGATAGTACTTTTGATATTACTTTTGATATTACGTTTGATAGTACTTCTGATATTACTTTTGATAGTACTTCTGATATTACTTTTGATAGTACTTTTGATATTACATTTGATAGTACTTCTGATATTACTTTTGATAGTACTTTTGATATTACATTTGATAGTACTTCTGATATTACTTTTGATAGTACTTTTGATATTACTTTTGATAGTACTTTTGATAGTACTTTTGATATTACGTTTGATATTACTTTTGATAGTACTTTTGATATTACGTTTGATAGTACTTTTGATAGTACTTTTGATAATACTTCTGATATTACTTTTGACAGTACTTTTGATATTACATTTGATAGTACTTCTGACATTACTTTTGATAGTACTTTTGATATTACTTTTGATATTACGTTTGATAGTACTTCTGATATTACTTTTGATAGTACTTCTGATATTACTTTTGATAGTACTTTTGATATTACATTTGATAGTACTTCTGATATTACGTTTGATAGTACTTTTGATAATACTTCTGATATTACTTTTGACAGTACTTTTGATATTACGTTTGATAGTACTTTTGATAGTACTTTTGATATTACGTTTGATATTACGTTTGATAGTACTTTTGATATTACAAAACATATAACCCAAACAAATCGGTGTGATTGGTGCGCTAAGTAAAATCCACCAGACAGTGTATAAAATTATATAGGAGAAAATATAATATTTGCCTGAAAAAACTGTTGGTTCAGTGCAGTATAATGAAGGTCTTCAATGTCTCCCAATGTATATATAAGGGGACAGAAAAAGACAAATAGACATAGTGTAATACAGTAAATATAAACAGTGCTGTTGCAGTGTGGGTAATTGCACTCACAAACAGTGTAGAAAAAAATGGCTCATCTATCTCTTGTAGAGATGTCTCCTCTCTTCTCAATCTCACGCTCCCAGGCAATGAAACAAGATGAAGAGATGGTATATTAGATAGTAAAAGGTAGAAATTTAATAAAATACAATAGCATCTTACATATATAGTTGTAGATGTCAGATGTTCCTTCTGTGCCAGCAAAAATCCAAATGGGGGACAAAATCCAAAAGACCAGTCCAACAAAAGGCAGATCCAGAAGGAGTTCACAAATTGATAATATAAAATCGAAAAATGGCAGTATAGGTAGGCACGCTACGCGTTTCGCCGCTATTTGGGCTTCCTCCTGTAAGATGCTATTGTATTTTATTAAATTTCTACCTTTTACTATCTAATATACCATCTCTTCATCTTGTTTCATTGCCTGGGAGCGTGAGATTGAGAAGAGAGGAGACATCTCTACAAGAGATAGATGAGCCATTTTTTTCTACACTGTTTGTGAGTGCAATTACCCACACTGCAACAGCACTGTTTACATTTACTGTATTACACTATGTCTATTTGTCTTTTTCTGTCCCCTTATATATATATTGGGAGACACTGAAGACCTCCATTATACTGCACTGAACCAACAGTTTTTTCAGGCAAATATTATATTTTCTCCTATATAATTTTATACACTGTCTGGTGGATTTTACTTAGCGCACCAATCACACCGATTTGTTTGGGTTATATGTTTTGTTTTTTGCACGTGTGTCTTCAGAGGAACACATAGATTGGTGCTGCTTTGTTGCAGTTTAAAGCACCAGGATTTATCCTTTCTGTCTGACTTTTGATATTACGTTTGATAGTACTTTTTATAATACTTTTGATAATACTTCTGATATTACTTTTGACAGTACTTTTGATATTAAGTTTGATAGTACTGCTGATATAACCTGTCTGCCCCCCATCCTACTCTTCATCACCCTTTAAAGATGTGTTGTAGAAGGCTCTGGGAATCTCACTCAGTAGGCTAATAAACCAACCATTCTTTTTCCCATAAGAACAACTGTGGAATGCAGTTTGTTTATGGTGGAGCACATAATGATGTCAGTGGAACGTATACGTCACTTCCGGTGTGGCATCTACATGCGACCGGAAGTAGGAAGCAAAATTGCACCTGTACAGTATATGGGTCAAATGTTGTGCGATATACTGTGGATATAAAAAGTCTACACACCCCTGTTAAAATGTCAGGTTTACTTCTTTGCATAGAAAAACATCCAGACTACTTGGACACCAATTCTCTATTGATGCCTGATATTCACCTGTGTTTGTGAGTGTGATACTGCACTTTAACAAATACTATTTTGTGTTATACTTGCTACACTATAATTTTCTTTATGTTTATTGTGTTCCATGTGTAATTCAGCGCTACTTCCCCTTTCCAACCCAGTAATACAGAATGATGCCGGCTCTCTAGCAGTTATATTATTAACACACATGTCAGCAGAATCTACAAACATTCATTTGCACTGAATCATCTTGCAATACGGTGGTCTTCTTTAGGAAAGGGATGTGTAGCCCACACACATGGTGTCCGGATAAAATTCACACAATGCTACTATTAATGCAATTAGACTTGGGACATGTGTCGGCAATTTAATTCTCCCTGATTTTATGGAAAAGCAGGAAAAGCATGTGCTGGCCGCAGTCTAAACACATCGTATTCTGTGGGCCATTGTTGGAGAAGGAACAATAGCCCTTGGGGGAATAATCTGTCATCTTTGCAAACACAGTATATATATACTTTGCTCTTGGAGAAACCTTGTATCTGTAAAGTATATTAAAACCAAAACATTACCTGTGAGGTGTAAATGTGTAAAGTTGTTTTGTGCTTTTTAAGAAAAGATAACATTATTTTCCATTACAAAATCGGAGCTGAACAAAACTCCACTTTCCCATCTGCAAGAAATGCTAAGTAACATATACATAGCTTGTCAGATGCACAATGTATCAAGAACATATACATAGCTTGTCAGATGCACAATGTATCAAGAACATATACATAGCTTGTCAGATGCACAATGTATCAAGAACATATACATAGCTTGTCAGATGCACAATGTATCAAGAACATATACATAGCTTGTCAGATGCACAATGTATCAAGAACATATACATAGCTTGTCAGATGCACAATGTATCAAGAACATATACATAGCTTGTCAGATGCACAATGTATCAAGAACATATACATAGCTTGTCAGATGCACAATGGATCAAGAACATATACATAGCTTGTCAGATGCACAATGGATCAAGAACATATACATAGCTTGTCAGATGCACAATGGATCAAGAACATCATGAATAGATATTAATACTGGAACTTTGTAGAAATACTTCAAAGTGCTTTATTTAATCAATTTTAAAGAACGAAATAAACCAAACGATTGTGTTTTACAAGGTTGTGAGATTTAAATTTCTGGAAATGATCCCTTTTCACGCACTGTAACTAAGACATGAAACCCATAAACCAAACTGCCTGTGTATAGTAACAAGTCACAACAAATGGGTTCCTGATGAACATGGTATGCACCCATATTTCCAGACAGAAAACACAATATACAGTGCATCTGAAGATTTATTAGTTATACAATGGTTTATTAAACTTTGTTTTATAGAAGATACCTGTTTTTTTTTACATCACACACCTCCACCTCCTGATCCACCTCATCTAATTTGACATGAGTTTGGAGGTGAGTCAGGAGAAATGTAAAATGTTATAAAAACAACACTAGTTTATCTGCCAGCACTGCAGACAGACATCCCATGGATTCAACGCTTGCAGAACTCTTCCAGCACTTTGCTAGACAGAATCAAGTTGCTTTAGGTAGAGCTACTCAGACAAGGACTGATAGCCCCTTCTCCTTCCTTCTGTCTCATGCTGAGGATAGTGTTTGTCCAAACAAGTGATGTAAGTCATATAGAGTGTCACTACACTACTTTCTAGCTACTAAATAAACGCTTAATGCTAGAGTAATTACAAATCCTTCAACTATGCACAAGGAATCGAATACATAGTGTGTTATTACAAACTACAATAGGATGGGGGTTTTCTGAATCACCTTGAGATACCTGTGTAGCAGGTATGGAGGAGGCCATCTTAACATGTCTTAACATGTTTCCCATATTAGATAAATATTAATGATAAGTAAATGGTTAGATTAATATACTATTTTTAAATGACTACTTTCAGTGATTGAATGATGCCTGACCCACTTATATTGACAGTAGGTTTTAATCTACCACTAGTAACTTCCACTCTTAATTATACCCATAAGGTGATAATCAATCCTTTCAACATACTTAACGTTCGACATGCCTGTGGCAAAGACCATTTATACCAAACCCCCTGACTATCACTGCTGTCAGACTAAACCTGAATACATTTTAGTCAACATAAAGAATACGGATAACTTTTTGCAAATATGATGTATTTATTCTTTGGCTTTGTATTTATTGAATGTATTATTAGAAATGTACTTTTTATATGAGAATTCTGTTGGCAATCATCCATCTATATGCATTTTTATACCATTTAAAACATCAAAACACACTTCTTTTACATCTGACATGTATCTCTTTGGGGAAGGGTGCCAGCTATGCGTGACGGGGCTGCTTTTGGATCCAACTGGCACAAATTCCCTATTTTTCTGCTAACTTTTTTCAATTTTCCTCCAGTTTAGTTTGGTTCCAGTGAGTGAGATCTGAAAGATGAAACTGGGTTACAAGTGAGAAAAGTACGAGTTTTAAAAAAAAAAATCAAATAATGAAAAACATTTTTGAATTTACCATCGATGTTTCTGAAGCGCTGTCTTGTGTAACTGAAATGTTTTTCCTCAACACCAGTAGTTTTACTCACTGGAAAATTCAATAGTTTTAAACACTGGTAAAGATAAGTGTTAATTACTGCTCATTTGACCTGATTATCCTCTCCAGTCCAAAGCAATCAGCTTGGAAAGAATGTTTCCTCTTGTATTGCTACGTTTGAAGCATCTGTGATTATCGATAATATATGTAGTGCTACTTGTCCGTCTTCCTTTAATACTTGTGGAAATTAGATGTAGTATTATTATTTTGTGCTTTTGTAGTCTTTGAAGCAGTTTGTAGGAAATGATGGCCATGGTTTATTGTGATATATCTCAAAGCTTGCCACATATGATTTCATTCAAATAATGTATAGGAAAGATGTTAAATAATGAATGATGTGGCTACAATGGAGATTCCTCTAGTCTATAAAAAACTATGGAAAGAATAAGTCAGATTAAAATGTTTGGGTTTTTATCAGCAGTTCTCTGAAATTGTTACACATTTATTTTAAAAGCATTCCAGTTAAATCGCAGCCGACCCGTTGATTTTGGTAACTTTACCCTCTGGATTAGCTAATAGCAGCTACTTATGGGTGAGGTTAAAGGTCACAGAACCAAAACAAACATGTAAAAAGGTTAATATGCTATTAATTATCCGGTGCCTGGACCCTGGTCTGAGGTGCACTATTGATGGGAAATGTCGGGATGTATAAAATCATCAACACTACTAATGAATGGTATGCTAATGGTATGGCTGATCAGTGTATATATATATTTATGTATTTATATCCGAGGATATGCACATTACATCAATGAGTAGACAAAATAATTCTAGATCATGTTTTGTGTTTGTTTATTATTTTCACTGCAAGAATTTAGTTTCCTATTAAATGAGATCCAACCTTTTTGACACATTGCATCATCTGTACAGCACATAAAAAAAACCTTGAAGATTAAACAATGTTATATTAGTCAAATGTACAACAAAAACACAGTTTCCCCAAAACAAATTCAAAATGTAACAAAGTTGGTGAGTGTCCTTGTTCTTCCCATTGCCTAAGAAGGTGACAGGGCTTCTACCCTACTTTTGGTATCATTTTGTTCCAGTTCTTTTTTGTTTGTAACAATAATTTAACACAAAAATCTGTGTAAATTTCAGACGCCATATGAATAATGGATATGAAAAAGAACAGAAAGCATAAAATTGGTACCTTCCAAGGACTCCTCAAATACAATGGAATGAAAGAAATACCAGATAATAAAGAAGACACACAAATGTTCCCAGAGAAACCAGTGACATAAGCTGTATAACACATGGAGGGAAGTTAGGAAAAGTATGATACAATGTATTACATTAGTACAACAAAAAAGACATTAAATAGAGACCAGTTCCCACCCCAGGAGGACTGTCAGCACCATTGGTTTGCCAGGAGAAGGTCTGACCACAGTTGAAAGTATGGCCAACATCCAGAATGAAGATCACAATCAAGGATGTCCACTGGTGGTAAATAATGGTTATAGACATGAAACTCGGGAACCCAGCTGTCCACAAACTGTATCAAATGATAAAAATATAAAGCAAGATGCAGGGAAGACTTCTGGATAAAACTGATGATTAATTATAATAAAGATTATGCTAATAATCGCTAATGAAGCATTAGGCACGGATGATGTTCAAGCAGTAGTGCTGGGGCTCCAGTTTAAGAGCTGTTTTTTATATTCACCAATATAGACCATAAAGTCACAGCTGGCGTCTGTTACACTGAGATACAGCTGATCATCGTATCCAGGGATTCTCAATCATAAGATATCACTGATTTCTACCCTTATACTAACCATCCTAACATTGCTTTGGGAGAAGGTGTATCTCTACTGCTTCATCTACATTTGTGCCAAACTAAAGCACACAGATAAAACAATTTACATTTGCCGCTATTTAAACCCCTGAGGAAACGCGTCAGGTTTTTCATTTGACCACTGTTGATGCAGACGCAATTTCGAATGTAGAGGCAAGAGTGTATAAATGATATTATTGTTATCACAAGTGTATTAAGTTTTTGTGTAATATGTTATAATTATTATTTTTTATCTACATTTAATTAGTGTGCTAACATGTTTTATCATATGTGTCAATATAATTAAAACAGCTACTGTAATTGTCAAAAACCACATTTTGGTGTTTTTTGCTAGTTGCTTTACTTGCGATTAGTCTTGTTGCTCTGTGCACGTAACTGTGTTTTTTGCATCTCTAAACAATACAGCCCGATCCCTACACAATTAAGCCCGATCCCTACACAATACAGCCCGATCCCTACAGCCCAATCCCTACACAATACAGCCCGATCCCTACACAATACAGCCCAATCCCTACACAATTAAGCCCAATCCCTACACAATATAGCCCGATCCCTACACAATACAGCCCGATCCCTACACAATACAGCCCGATCCCTACACAATACAGCCCAATCCCTACACAATACAGCCCGATCCCTACACAATACAGCCCGATCCCTACACAGTACAGCCCGATCCCTACACAATACAGCCCGATCCCTACACAATACAGCCCAATCCCTAAACAATCCAGCCCGATCCCTACATAATACAGCTCGATCCGTACACAATACAGCCCGATCCCTACACAGTACAGCCTGATCCCTACACAATACAGCCCGATCCCTACACAGTACAGCCCGATCCCTACACAGTACAGCCTGATCCCTACACAATACAGCCCGATCCCTACACAATATAGCATGATCCCTACACAATACAGCCCTATCCCTACACAATACAGCCCTATCCCTACACAATAGAGCCCAATCCCTACACAATACAGCCCGATCCCTACACCATACAGCCCGATCCCTACACAATACAGTCCGATCCCTACACAATACAGCCCGATCTGTACACAATACAGCCCATTCCCTACACAGTACAGCCCGATCCCTACACAATACAGCCCGATCCCTACACAATACAGCCCGATCCTACACAATACAGCCCGATCCCTACACAGTACAGCCCGATCCCTAAACAATCCAGCCAGATCCCTACACAATATAGTCCGATCCCTACATAATACAGCCCGATCCTACACAATACAGTCCGATCCCTACACAGTACAGCCCGATCCCTACACAGTACAGCCTGATCCCTACACAATACAGCCCGATCCCTACACAATATAGCCCGATCCCTACACAATACGGCCCTATCCCTACACAATACAGCCCTATCCCTACACAATAGAGCCCAATCCCTACACAATACAGCCCTATCCCTACAAAATACAGCCCGATCCCTACACAATACAGCCTGATCCCTACACAATACAGCCCGATCCCTACACAATACAGCCCAATCCTTACACAATACAGCCCGATCCCTACACAATACAGCCCAATCCCTACATAATACAGCCCGATCCGTACACAATACAGCCCGATCCCTACACCATACAGCCCGATCCCTACACAATTCATCCCGATCCCTACACAATACAGCCCGATCCGTACACAATACAGCCCGATCCCTACACAATATAGCCCGATCCCTACATAATACAGCCCGATCCTACACAGTACAGCCCGATCCCTACACCATACAGCCCGATACCTACACAGTACAGCCCGATCCCTACACAATACAGCCCGATCCCTACACAATACAGGCCAATCCCGACACAATATAGCCCGATCCCTACACAATACAACCCGATCCCTACACAGTACAACCCGATCCCTACACAATATAGCCCAATCCCTACACAATACAGCCCGATCCCTACACAATACAGCCCAATCCCTACACAATATAGCCCGATCCCTACACAATACAACCCGATCCCTACACAATACAGCCCGATCCCTACACAGTACAGCCCGATCCCTACACAATATAGCCCAATCCCTACACAATACAGCCCGATCCTACACAATATAGCCCGATCCCTACACAATACAGCCCGATCCTACACAATACAGCCCGATCCCTACACAGTACAGCCCGATCCCTACACAATATAGCCCAATCCCTACACAATACAGCCCGATCCCTACACAATATAGCCCGATCCCTACACAATACAGCCCGATCCTACACAATATAGCCCAATCCCTACACAATACAGCCCGATCCCTACACAATATAGCCCGATCCCTACACAATACAGCCCGATCCTACACAATACAGCCCGATCCCTACACAGTACAGCCCGATCCCTACACAATATAGCCCAATCCCTACACAATACAGCCCGATCCTACACAATATAGCCCGATCCCTACACAATATAGCCATCTGACATCTGGACTGCACATGTTTTGGAAGACCATGCTTTTTTAATTAACCCCATCAGAGCAGTTGAATTTCACCTCCCCTTTACTGGTTAAATATTTCCTTTTCTAGAATGTCAACCTCATGTGTCTCAGCTGAGGTGGAGCTACAGTCGCCACCTTTTCATTAAATTACTGACTTTGCTATTGCCATAGACTTAATACTGGCTTCAAGTCAATTTCTAACTAACCTACCGGTAAAATACAGGCGTGGTGGACACTTGGTGACCAAGAGAAGCGAGAGGCAGTTTCTTCTGAAGTTCAAAGGGAGCAATTTTCAGAAGTTACACATGGTGTCCAACTCTTGTATCATTATCTGCACTGAACCCAGGGGACAACTGACATGTCATGGCCAATACCACTGGGTTCCTGATGCTGGATGACACTCTTGTTCCATTGTATAAAACTCGATCCTTACGTTCCTCAAATCTAGATGTTTATCATTAATCCTAAGTAGTTATTAATAAATAGAATTTGTAACTGTAAGAAGATAACACAATACTAGCACAGTTATTAGTTACTGCCAAGAGAGGACAGATGTTTATCCCATGTCAGGTTAAATTAGCTAACCTTCATGGCCTGTTGCAGTTGAATGGTCCATGTCAATGGCTTCTATCATTTTCTTTTTAATATAATGTAATGATTCTATTTCCATTGTATTAATAGAGCTGCTATACAGCATCTGGTGACCAATGCTACTCTTATAACACATGTATTTTCATATTCTGACAAATGTTTCATTGATCTGGACAGAAGGCCTGCCATGGATCTAATGGTATTGATTATTTCAATGGTTCACATATCAAGTTGTTTACAGAAATCTATAATGATTCCACCTCAGGTCTGCACCACCAAACATGAATGTAAGTATCAACACAGACCCCAAAATATACCCATATTATATCATTTAATTGGAGTAAAATGTCAGCGATCTAGAGTTGTAAGTGTCAGTTCCCTGCAATTGATATTTTAATAATATGTTTCCCAAATCTTTCCCCATTCCTCCCTTTCTAGAGAGGAGCCTAGATCTTTCTCCAGTTTTTCCATACACGTGGGTTTGTTATTAGTTGTAGAGTCACTTTATAAAGGATAGACATTTGGGTTATATAAATACATATATTAGAGGTGGGGGAATGTGGTAATGACTCCGTCCTTAACGTCTTAACGTGTCAATTCAAGAATCAGAATAACTTGGAAGAAATATGATTATTGGAACCTGCCATCTCTCTAAACTGAATAGTCCAATTAAAATATCTGGTAAAGACAATTGAGGGAAATCTCTTAAAATAACTATGACCCATGGCAGATTTAAACATGTTGTTTCTAAATAATGGTGTTAGAGAAGAGATCATTGATTAATTTATATTTTAAAACAATTTTTCCCATATTTGAATAGTATTATATATACTAGGACAAGTGGTCATTACAGACATTGTGATGTTACAGTTATGCATGTATACTGATTAAATGTTTCCAATGGATTATGTTTTCTAATCGTTTTTGTATCCAAATTCAGCAGTTCCATCTAACTTGTGTTTGTGTATGTTGTAAATATATTTATTAATTACATGTAAAATGCACTTATTTTTTTTTTTTTTTTTTATTGAAAATCATTTTACCTGGGCCTTAATTCAGTGGCATCCAATCCCAAGGAGGGGGGACAGGCAGGCGCCAACAAGAGTTTTATTTACAATTATTAGGAGACAGAAAGAGTTGAGGAAACCTGTGTATTCTTCCTTGCATTACGTGATGCAGCTCTGATATAATAGAACATGTTTTCTCACTATGGTGGAACGGACTCTGTAAGAGATACTTTCAGTTATTACAAAAGTGAAATCAAAATGTTACAAGTATTCAGTGTGGTATTTGGCAGCATTAATCCACATATTCCATCACATACCGAAAAAAAACATGACCTCTTCAAAGAAAAGCAAGCCTAACCTAAAGCGTCTTTTCCTGGCATTAATCGACTACGGCCAGTCAAACTAAATAAACTCTTAAGAATTCAAAGCGGAAAATGAGACGTTATAGGACCTTATTATCATGTCCTTAGGTCACAGTGTAGGTTAATCTCAATAACATTCTCCCTAGAGTTAGACAAGAATGTCCAAATGTGATTATATTAGAGACAAATGTCACCATGTCTGTTTAGCTAAATGTTTACCGAAACAAATTCTTGGAAAATATGCGTTTAGGCATTTAGTAATGGAGTTTAAGGAATAATATGGTATTGCAGACTCCTGGAGGGAATGTAGGATCTGATGGTCAACGCTGGACATTTACAGCCATAAATCGCTGCGTTCCCGAGCTGGTCAAGCAGGGCATTATGGGGAGCAGGACCATTTTGAAAGCATACACAAGCTACCAAAAGCTGTACTCAAAATAGACTGTACGTGCCTCCGCGCTGGCTGATCTCCAACCAACAAGCCTTGCTATGGCGTACGTTCCCCTCTCAAGTCAAACGCTGGTGTCCATCACAGAGCTAATCTTTCTTTGTGTAAAATGAAGTTGCTAAGTGAATGGCAATTTAATTTAGACGGAGCATAGTGTAAACATAGACTCCTTTAGAACAGGGGGGTCCACATTGTTCATCTGAAGTGGGCAACATGATCAGCAATGCATAGGCTTATTATGCTGTACATTAAATTCCTGTATTTACTATAATGTTGAGGAATAGCGTATAATCCATAGAACATATCTGGTTATTTAACAAACACAAAATAAGTTACGTTGGGGTAAAGGTGACGGGGAAGCCTTACAATTCAGTGGGAAGCAGAGGGATCGTTATTATCAGTAACCACTGCACACACCAGACCAGCCAGAAATCCTAAATTCACAGTGCTGCCGCCCCTGCAAGGGATTATAGGTAGGCATATTCAAATACGGTTATCAAGGTACTGAGCAAAATTCTAATTCTATCTAGCACAGTGTGCATTTGATCCAAGGGGGCCATGTATAAAGTGGATAGAGAGGCAAAAAGGTGATCATTGCATACGCCTTCCCAGAATCCCTGGCTTCTCCTGGTTATTTAGCAGTTATACCAAAACAGACCAAAACTTATTAAATCTGTTTCTTTAAAGAAATGACACATTTACAGGACTAATAAGAATATGCTTAATTATTTCAGAAAGGATCCTGCTTTACAAAATAATAACCGAGTCCACCAGATAGCATCCCAGAACTTGGACTGTACCATTGACAGTAGGACGGCATACATTTTTATTCCAACCCTATCTATCAAACAAAACATCTCACAGAATTAATCTGTTATTTGATTATTCATTTTCAATATATTAATAACACAAGCAAAATGTAAAAAACGGAAATGTAAAATCCATAAATATAAATAAGTCATGGTATAATCCGTCCATTAGATATCCAAGCTCCTGTCTGTATTTTTGGGGTTATTGGGCGTTAGTCTGTCATGTGGTCTGACGAATGCAGAATGAACAGAGTTTAAGGTAAAACACATCAAACAGAAAAAATAACAGCATTTACTTAGAGAGAAGCAATAGACGGTGGTGAATTATTTATTCTCAAAGACCAATTTCTACTTATTCATGTTTAAATTAACTGTACGAGTTAAATGATACTACTTGAGATTATTTTTTCCTGAATTTAAATATTGAATTTTCTCTGTTATTAGTCACCTGCTGCTACTTTAACACATTGAAAACCTTCTTCCCTTAGAAACATAGACTATGTTGGAAGATCACAAGCATCATTCAGTCTGCCTCTATTATACCTCCTGTAAAAATCCTCCACCCTTATTGGGCCACTGGCTTTACCTAATGTTAATGTTGGTATAATAGATTGCCATGAGGCCGATGTGTCAGCCATATCAAAAAAATGGATCCAAATCCCAGCTGGTTAATTACAGGCCTATGAGATAGACATCCATGAAATTATTTGAAAGTTAGCCAATGTCAAGTAAAAATACTAACTTTTCATTATATTCTATGAAGAAATATAGTCCTGGGTGTGATATCGTCCTGGGTGTGACATAATTCTGGGTGTGATATAGTCCTGGGTGTGATATAGCCCTGGGTGTGGTATAGTTCTGAATGTGATTTAGTTCAGGGTGTGATATAGTTCTACGTGTGATTTAGTTCAGGGTGTGATATAGTTCTGGGTGTGATTTAGTTCAGGGTGTGATTTAGTTCAGGGTGTGATATAGTTCAGGGTGTGATATAGTCCTGGGTGTGATATAGTCCTGGGTGTGATTTAGTTCTGGGTGTGATATAGTCCTGGGTGTGGTATAGTTCTGGGTGTGATATAGTCCTGGGTGTGGTATAGTTCTGGGTGTGATATAGTCCTGGGTGTGGTATAGTTCTGGGTGTGATATAGTCCTGGGTGTGATATAATCGTGGGTGTGGTATAGTCCTGGGTGTGATATAGTCCCGGGTTGTGGTATAGTTATGTTTGTGATTTAGTCCTGGGTGTGATATAATCCTGGGTGTGATATAATCCTGGGTGTGGTATAGTCCTGGGTGTGATATAGTCCTGGGTGTGATATAGTCCTGGGTGTGATATAGTCCCGGGTTGTGGTATAGTTATGTTTGTGATTTAGTCCTGGGTGTGATATAATCCTGGGTGTGATATAATCCTGGGTGTGGTATAGTCCTGGGTGTGATATAGTCCTGGGTGTGATATAGTCCTGGGTGTGATATAATCCTGGGTGTGGTATAGTCCTGGGTGTGATATAGTCCCGGCTTGTGGTATAGTTATGTTTGTAATTTAGTCCTGGGTGTGATATAATCCTGGGTGTGGTATAGTCCTGGGTGTGATATAGTCCTGGGTGTGGTATACTTATGGGTGTGATTTAGTCCTGGGTGTGATATAGTCCTAGCTGTGGTATAGTCCTGGGTGTGATATAGTCCTGGGTGTGGTATAGTTATGGGTGTGATTTAGTCCTGGGTGTGATATAATCCTGGGTGTGGTATAGTCCTGGGTGTGATATAGTCCTGGGTGTGGTATAGTTATGGGTGTGATGTAGTCCTGGGTGTGATATAGTCCTGGGTGTGATATAGTCCTGGGTGTGGTATAGTCCTGGGTGTGATATAGTCCTGGGTGTGGTATAGTTATGGGTGTGGTATAGTCCTGGGTGTGATATAGTCCTGGGTTGTGGTATAGTTATGGGTGTGATTTAGTCCTGGGTATGATTTAGTCCTGGGTGTGATATAGTCCTGGGTGTGATATAGTCCTGGGAGTGATTTAGTCCTGGGTGTGATATAGTCCTGGGTGTGGTATAGTTATGGGTGTGATATAGTCCTGGGTGTGGTATAGTTATGGGTGTGATTTAGTCCTGGGTATGATTTAGTCCTGGGTGTGATATAGTCCTGGGTGTGATTTAGTCCTGGGTATGATTTAGTCCTGGGTGTGATATAGTCCTGGGAGTGATTTAGTCCTGGGAGTGATTTAGTCCTGGGTATGATTTAGTTCTGGGTGTGATATAGTCCTGGGTGTGATTTAGTCCTGGGTGTGATATAGTCCTGGGTGTGGTATAGTTCTGGGTGTGGTATAGTTATGGGTGTGATATAGTTCAGGGTGTGATATAGTTCTGGATGTGATATAGTCCTGGGTGTGATTTAGTCCTAGCTGTGGTATAGTCCTGGGTGTGATATAATCCTCGGTGTGATATAATCCTGGGTGTGATATAGTCCTGGGTGTGATATAGTCCTGGGTGTGATATAATCCTGGGTGTGGTATAGTCCTTGGTGTGATATAGTCCCGGGTTGTGGTATAGTTATGTTTGTGATTTAGTCCTGGGTGTGATATAATCCTGGGTGTGATATAATCCTGGGTGTGGTATAGTCCTGGGTGTGATTTAGTCCTGGGTGTGATATAGTCCTGGGTGTGGTATAGTTCTGGGTGTGGTATAGTTATGGGTGTGATATAGTTCAGGGTGTGATATAGTTCTGGATGTGATATAGTCCTGGGTGTGATTTAGTCCTAGCTGTGGTATAGTCCTGGGTGTGATATAATCCTCGGTGTGATATAATCCTGGGTGTGATATAGTCCTGGGTGTGATATAGTCCTGGGTGTGATATAATCCTGGGTGTGGTATAGTCCTTGGTGTGATATAGTCCCGGGTTGTGGTATAGTTATGTTTGTGATTTAGTCCTGGGTGTGATATAATCCTGGGTGTGATATAATCCTGGGTGTGGTATAGTCCTGGGTGTGATATAGTCCTGGGTGTGATATAGTCCTGGGTGTGATATAGTCCTGGGTGTGATATAATCCTGGGTGTGATATAGTCCTGGGTGTGGTATAGTTATGGGTGTGATATAATCCTGGGTTTGATATAATCCTGGGTGTGGTATAGTCCTGGGTGTGATATAGTCCTGGGTGTGATATAGTCCTGGGTGTGATATAGTCCTGGGTGTGATATAATCCTGGGTGTGATATAATCCTGGGTGTGGTATAGTCCTGGGTGTGATATAGTCCTGGGTTGTGGTATAGTTATGTTTGTAATTTAGTCCTGGGTGTGATATAATCCTGGGTGTGGTATAGTCCTGGGTGTGATATAGTCCTGGGTGTGATATAGTCCTGGGAGTGATATAGTCCTGGGTGTGATATAGTCCTGGGTGTGATTTAGTCCTGGGTGTGATTTAGTCCTGGGTGTGATTTAGTCCTGGGTGTGGTATAGTTATGGGTGTGATATAATCCTGGGTGTGATATAATCCTGGGTGTGGTATAGTCCTGGGTGTGATATAGTCCTGGGTGTGATATAGTCCTGGGTGTGATATAATCCTGGGTGTGGTATAGTCCTTGGTGTGATATAGTCCCAGGTTGTGGTATAGTTATGTTTGTGATTTAGTCCTGGGTGTGATATAGTCCTGGGTGTGGTATAGTTCTGGGTGTGGTATAGTTATGGGTGTGATATAGTTCAGGGTGTGATATAGTTCTGGATGTGATATAGTCCTGGGTGTGATTTAGTCCTAGCTGTGGTATAGTCCTGGGTGTGATATAATCCTCGGTGTGATATAATCCTGGGTGTGATATAGTCCTGGGTGTGATATAGTCCTGGGTGTGATATAATCCTGGGTGTGGTATAGTCCTTGGTGTGATATAGTCCCGGGTTGTGGTATAGTTATGTTTGTGATTTAGTCCTGGGTGTGATATAATCCTGGGTGTGATATAATCCTGGGTGTGGTATAGTCCTGGGTGTGATTTAGTCCTGGGTGTGATATAGTCCTGGGTGTGGTATAGTTCTGGGTGTGGTATAGTTATGGGTGTGATATAGTTCAGGGTGTGATATAGTTCTGGATGTGATATAGTCCTGGGTGTGATTTAGTCCTAGCTGTGGTATAGTCCTGGGTGTGATATAATCCTCGGTGTGATATAATCCTGGGTGTGATATAGTCCTGGGTGTGATATAGTCCTGGGTGTGATATAATCCTGGGTGTGGTATAGTCCTTGGTGTGATATAGTCCCGGGTTGTGGTATAGTTATGTTTGTGATTTAGTTCTGGGTGTGATATAATCCTGGGTGTGATATAATCCTGGGTGTGGTATAGTCCTGGGTGTGATATAGTCCTGGGTGTGATATAGTCCTGGGTGTGATATAGTCCTGGGTGTGATATAATCCTGGGTGTGATATAGTCCTGGGTGTGGTATAGTTATGGGTGTGATATAATCCTGGGTGTGATATAATCCTGGGTGTGGTATAGTCCTGGGTGTGATATAGTCCTGGGTGTGATATAGTCCTGGGTGTGATATAGTCCTGGGTTTGATATAATCCTGGGTGTGATATAATCCTGGGTGTGGTATAGTCCTGGGTGTGATATAGTCCTGGGTTGTGGTATAGTTATGTTTGTAATTTAGTCCTGGGTGTGATATAATCCTGGGTGTGGTATAGTCCTGGGTGTGATATAGTCCTGGGTGTGATATAGTGCTGGGTGTGATATAGTCCTGGGTGTGATTTAGTCCTGGGTGTGGTATACTTATGGGTGTGATTTAGTCCTGGGTGTGGTATAGTTATGGGTGTGATATAATCCTGGGTGTGATATAATCCTGGGTGTGGTATAGTCCTGGGTGTGATATAGTCCTGGGTGTGATATAGTCCTGGGTGTGATATAATCCTGGGTGTGGTATAGTCCTTGGTGTGATATAGTCCCGGGTTGTGGTATAGTTATGTTTGTGATTTAGTCCTGGGTGTGATATAATCCTGGGTGTGGTATAGTCCTGGGTGTGATATAGTCCTGGGTGTGATATAGTCCTGGGTGTGATATAGTCCTGGGTGTGATATAATCCTGGGTGTGATATAGTCCTGGGTGTGGTATAGTTATGGGTGTGATATAATCCTGGGTGTGATATAATCCTGGGTGTGGTATAGTCCTGGGTGTGATATAGTCCTGGGTGTGATATAGTCCTGGGTGTGATATAATCCTGGGTGTGGTATAGTCCTGGGTGTGATATAGTCCTGGGTGTGATATAGTCCTGGGTGTGATATAGTCCTGGGTGTGATATAATCCTGGGTGTGGTATAGTCCTGGGTGTGATATAGTCCTGGGTTGTGGTATAGTTATGTTTGTAATTTAGTCCTGGGTGTGATATAATCCTGGGTGTGGTATAGTCCTGGGTGTGATATAGTCCTGGGTGTGATATAGTCCTGGGTGTGATATAGTCCTGGGTGTGATTTAGTCCTGGGTGTGGTATACTTATGGGTGTGATTTAGTCCTGGGTGTGATATAGTCCTAGCTGTGGTATAGTCCTGGGTGTGATATAGTCCTGGGTGTGGTATAGTTATGGGTGTGATTTAGTCCTGGGTGTGATATAATCCTGGGTGTGGTATAGTCCTGGGTGTGATATAGTCCTGGGTGTGGTATAGTTATGGGTGTGATATAGTCCTGGGTGTGGTATAGTTATGGGTGTGGTATAGTCCTGGGTGTGATATAGTCCTGGGTGTGGTATATTTATGGGTGTGATTTAGTCCTGGGTATGATTTAGTCCTGGGTGTGATATAGTCCTGGGTGTGATATAGTCCTGGGAGTGATTTAGTCCTGGGTATGATTTAGTCCTGGGTGTGATATAGTCCTGGGTGTGATTTAGTCCTGGGTGTGATATAGTCCTGGGTGTGGTATAGTTCTGGGTGTGGTATAGTTATGGGTGTGATATAGTTCAGGGTGTGATATAGTCCTGGGTGTGGTATAGTCCTGGGTGTGATTTAGTCCTAGCTGTGGTATAGTCCTGGGTGTGATATAATCCTGGGTGTGATATAATCCTGGGTGTGATATAATCCTGGGTGTGATATAATCCTGGGTGTGAATTAGTTATGGGTGTGATATAGTCCTGGGTGTGATATAATCCTGGGTGTGATATAATCCTGGGTGTGAATTAGTTATGTTTGTGATATAGTCCTGGGTGTGATATAGTCCCGGGTTGTGGTATAGTTATGTTTGTGATATAGTCCTAGGTGTGGTATAGTCCAGGGTGTGATATAATCCTGGGTGTGGTATAGTTCTGGGTGTTATATAGTCCTAGGTGTGGTATAGTCCTGGGTGTGGTATAGTTCTGGGTGGTACTTAAAGTATAATGTTACATTATTAAGGCAAAGGAATTTACTGAAAATACATTGGTTTATTTCTAAATAAAAATGTATACAAAGAAACATTTCTGGAATAGATTAGCACAAACAATAAAACATACAGATAATATGTTAAAGAGAAGGCTGCTTATTCCAACAATCAAGGTTCAATGAAGGAACATCTGAATGGAAAAAAAACCTTACTAAAAGTGCTTTTCTTTTAATATGTCTAATGTGATGTATACTCTATAACTGAACTGCTTGTAAAATGACATATACACCCTAAGAAAGCATTTCACAGATGCCACAAGGAAAATATAAAGAAACTATTTTAATTAAGACAACTTTGCCCTTGGTGCAGTATCGTAGCTTAAGTGGAGTGATAGAGAGCATATCACAAGTCTGTACAGTAGATCAGCTCTTCAGTGCCAGAGTTACATCTTTACACACTGTCACTTTATAACAATGCATTATACAGGGCCAACTCTGTTCTTCTAGCAGGAGAAACTCACCAGACCCTGCACAATGTATAGAAGAATATATAGAAGAGCTCAGCTGGCCATGGATAATGCAGAGTTACATCTTTACACACTGTCACTTTATAACAATGTATTATACAGGGCCAACTCTGTTCTTCTAGCAGGAGAAACTCACCAGACCCTGCACAATGTATAGAAGAATATATAGAAGAGCTCAGCTGGCCATGGATAATGCAGAGTTACATCTTTACACACTGTCACTTTATAACAATGCATTATACAAGGCCAACTCTGTTCTTCGAGCAGGAGAAACTCACCAGGCCCTGCACAATGTATAGAAGAATATATAGAAGAGCTCAGCTGGCCATGGATAATGCAGAGTTACATCTTTACACACTGTCACTTTATAACAATGCATTATACAGGGCCAACTCTGTTCGTCTAGCAGGAGAAACTCACCAGACCCAGCACAATGTATAGAAGAATATATAGAAGAGCTCAGCTGGCCATGGATAATGCAGAGTTACAATTACATTGACTTTACACACTTGTCACTTAAAAGGAAACTCAAAAGTGTGTACAGTTTTAACACGCTTATCCAAAGATAACGTTTTCCTTACAATTAGGTGACGTAATATATGCAGTGTGTACACTTATAATTAGCATTGAGCGAACCCGAACCGCAGTGTTCGGGTTCGTTACGAACATTACGGTTTTTGGACCCCGGACCCGAACCCGGACATTTCACTGTATGTTCGGGTTGGAGTTCGGGGTTTGGCGATTACATTGAATGTAATGCTATGGGCTTTCTATAAACCGAAATAGCGTCCCCATTCATAAGAATAGGTACTCTATTTCGGTTTATAGAACAGCATTAGCATTACATGTATGCCATAAACCGAAAGTCTATAAACCGAATGTCTTTCGGTTTACGGAATACATGTAATGCTATTGGCTTTCTATAAGCCGAAATAGAGTCCCCATTCATAAGAAAAGGTCAATTGACCTATTCGTAAGAATGGGGACACTCTTACCCACATTTTACTTCAGCCTTTCCAGGACTTTTTTAGAGGCATTTTAGTGGCCAAAAGTTTGTGTCCCCATTGACTTCAATGGGATTCGGGTTCGGGGTCAAGTTCGAGCATGGACCCTGACATTTATTAGAAGTTCAGCCGAACCTGCCGAACCCGAACATCCAGGTGTCCGCTCAACTCTACTTATAATGAATGATGTGTCTGTATATGTGCAGTTTATGTTCCAGATTGGCTGGGTGGGATTTAACGTTTCTGATGTATGTCATGCACATTGCAGCACATACATGTTACACGTTGGATCCAGCATACATACTGCTACTTTCTGACTTGCGATTTAGCATTACACAATGGCACATGTAGCAATAGATCAAAATGACTAAAGAGCCCGTGGGTACAATCAGTAAAGCCTTGCACGTTACACTTTACCTTTGCTGTATTACACTATATATTTTTGTTCTTTTTTCCCTATGTTTATGGTATGAGACATTGTGGAGCTCCCACCAACTAAGTCACCAGGCAAATCATTTTGGTGGTGGTCGCATAGCACACTTACAACACTACTGATTTGGTGTATTTGTTCTTTGTTTAGCTGTTCACGTGTGAATACAGAGAATCACACAGGATGTTGCAGCTTGTGGGGAATTTACCATTTTTTCTTTATTATATGTAGCAATATAGCCACCGTTATACAGAACCCCCAATATTGTGCCTGGAATAGTTAGAAAATCATCAAGGAAAATGCAGAATATCAGTGTAGAAACTCCTTCTCCTATCTGACATAAAAGATGCGCACTACTGCCATTTGGATTTAGATTTAAACTGATTAATCTTTTCACTACATCCAGGTTACATTTAACTATCAACGTGTATTCCCAGACTCACAGGCCTTCATTATTGTTCAGATTGGATCTCTATCTCAAATGTTAGCTACATAAATACATCCATTAGATCAGAGTCATCACAGAGTCCAAGATGTGCAAAATGTTCTGTTATCTTCTGTTCACCATTAAGGAAATAAAAATCAATTTGCGTTGGTGGGTAGAGCGGCGGTGTAGCATTACCCCACAGACCAATTTGCTTAATTTAGAGTAATAACAATTGCAAAATATTTCTGGGATCAGAAAAAAAATTTGATGCTTTCAATTTTCTGCTCAAAAGATGGAGCAGAGAACAGAAAAATGAACTTTTGAGTGATAAGGTTTCATTCAACCAAGTCGTGGAGTCCGGAGATAATGACCAGCTTGGAAACCGTCCAAAATATGGACACAACCGCTGACATTCTCCCATCTGCCTTAACTAATAGTTATAGCTCTGTTCCAAGAGGAGGCCAGGATTGAAGTGGTGAGAGATGGGAAGGACTTGTTACGTGTTCTATCATGGCATATTGCTTGCAGACATTTCTTTTTACTCTACTAAGGATGAGATTATAGCCCTGTACGTGAGGCTGGAAATTTACCAGAAGACTTTGCAATAAACCACTAAACATACCCAGATATGTTAGTCCATCCTTAGCAGGTTAATTGTAACTCATAATAATGTATGTTTTTTATTCTTTCTGGTTGTTAGCTTGTGTATTTCCCATTATAGTATGTGTGTGTTTTATGTTTTATTGTATCACATTTGATGTTCTTTTGAGTTTTTACTTTACCTCCATGCTCTGAGGTCTTGATTCCCCATTGAAGGGGCAGCTTGATCATGCCTCCTTTTGGAGAATACTTTTGTCACTTTTGGTTACTTATGGGAGTGCCTGTTTAGTGTGGGAAGTTTAAAACTCTTCAGTAAAGTCTGATAACTTGCTGTGTTAGAGTTGTATCCTGTTTGTTCTTCTTAGTCATATCTCCAGTTCTGTTCTATGAATATATCTTTGGCTGTTAAGTTGGTTTTTGGACTTGGTGAGCTCCGCTACCATCTTGAAGACTACATACTTGTTCCCAGCTGTACCTGTCATGTAGTTTCCTATCCACAGTATTTTACACCTTCTAAATCGATCAGGACCCTTTTTCTCTGAACCAATCGTTACATAATGTTATAAAGAAACAATGCAGGATAATCACTTTTCAGTGATAAAATTAAGCCATATTTTGTGTTTTACAACAAAAGATTGATTACGTTGGAGCCATTTGAAAGCACAATAATTTGTTCCCAAACATTCTCTAGTTCACCTCAGTCTATGTATAATTCAATACAAGCTATTGAAATTCACATTGTTGGTTTTCTTACATTTTTTATGAGATCTTTCTATCTTTCTATACTGAGATGACATTGGAAGAACAGATTGTTAGCTAGAAAGAATCATAAGGCTGGAATGCTAAATAATGGCTTTACTGGAAATTCATGGCCAAGATTTTTTGAGAACAAACTTTAGACCTCTGACATAATATTATTTTTGTTAAAATGCACTAACTTAGCCAATATCACTGTCACAATGTGTCAAAAAGAAATGCACTTATTAACTTTAAATTCATTTCATTTTCTGTTTTCACACATTATTGGTATTTAAGTGAGGCAAGGCCTTTTTTTTTATTAATGACTATGAAAAATGTAAGGGAATGTGCACAACAATGATCAGAGAGATGCCTCCATCAAACAAGCATCGTTGTGTAAATGGTTCTCCATTGTGAACGTTTAATAGAACTCAATCATCTTCAAGGATATCCTTATAGAGTTATTATGTAATTGCACAAAGATAAACACTATAGAAAAAGCAATTATCTTTTTTATCAATGTATTTATCCACAGAGTATATTCTTGACCTGTCTAAAATAGTAAAAGCTTTAGCTATTGAAAATAATTTATTCGTCTAGGTGATTAAGTCTGGAGAAAATAACAAAAACATTGGAACAAAGAATTCTTAGCGACGGCGTAAAAATCGTTTACGTCTTATGAATTGCTTGAGGAGATGACTCTTGCATGGCTATAATGTATCTGTAATATTATTAAAGAAAGCTTTTCAGGACAATGAGAATGCAAGTATTGTGCTAATTTTACCATGAAAGCAATGTGGCTTTGCAGAGAATCGATGGCGAGATATAGACTTATTGCTTAAAGTAGTCATTGTCTGCGAGTAACACAACCTTTGCTCGGCCAAATAACCTTTGGTTGGAACGGAGTTTGAAAACAATTGCAAATAAATCCCTCTGTTGAAATTACTAGACATGTCGACCCTCAGAAATGTGATGTCATCTGACACGCTCTTACTTCAAAATATTATATGTTGTACAGAAGAGAATTGGGAACGTTACAGAGGCTCCAATTAATGACCCAAACCAGCATGAAATGTAGACATTTCATAAACATAGGATTTAAGTGAATTCAATAATCTGCAGGAGAATAGATCTTTAGTGTCAAACACCACAGTATATTTATATACCAATTTGTGTAAGTATATAAAGAATGTATTACCATTTGTGTGGGGGAATCTGAGCATGTTTGGAAAGGCTATATCACAGCTTGATGGGGCTGCACACTGAATACACTGCTGTGCACTGCATCCTGACATGTGTGGAATTCGGATAACATATCAAATTAGGTAAAGGATTTCTGGATGAGGATGATTTGTAAGTGTAGATTTTAGGTGTTCACTACCAAATTATCATTTTATTCACTAAAATTTGACAATACAGGTTGAGGATCCATTATGCAAAACACAGCATTCTGGCAGCACCAGCTCTATAAATGTTCTATATACCTAAATCTAACGTGAACAACTTGAGTTGCTCAACAGATGCCTCTTATGCATTTTGATATCACAGCCCTCCCGGGACAGACTCACTCGTCAGACAGACAAACATTGAAGTGTGATTTGTCACTCCACATAATATGTTTCCACTACTCCAGAGTCCAGTGGCGGCATGCTTTACACAACTCAATCCGACGCTTGGCATTGTACTTGGTGATGTGAGCCTTGCATGCAGCTGCTCCAGAGTCCAGTGGTGGCATGCTTTATACCACTCGATCCGATGCTTGGCATTGTACTTGGTGATGTGAGGCTTGCATGCAGCTGCTCCAGAGTCCAGTGGCGGCATGCTTTACACAACTCAATCCGATGCTTGGCATTGTACTTGGTGATGTGAGGCTTGCATGCAGCTGCTCCAGAGTCCAGTGGTGGCATGCTTTACACCACCTGATCCGACGCTTGGCATTGTACTTGGTGATGTGAGGTTTGCATGCAGCTGCTCCAGAGTCCAGTGGTGGCATGCTTTACACCACTCGATCCGATGCTTGGCATTGTACTTGGTGATGTGAGGCTTGCATGCAGCTGCTCCAGAGTCCAGTGGTGGCATGCTTTACAACACTCGATCCGATGCTTGGCATTGTACTTGGTGATGTGAGGTTTGCATGCAGCTGCTCCAGAGTCCAGTGGCGGCGTGCTTTACACCACTCGATCCGATGCTTGGCATTGTACTTGGTGATGTGAGGCTGGCATGCAGCTGCTCCAGAGTCCAGTGGTGGCATGCTTTACACCACGCGATCCGATGCTTGGCATTGTACTTGGTGATGTGAGGCTTGCATGTAGCTGCTCCAGAGTCCAGTGGTGGCATGCTTTACACCACCTGATCCGACGCTTGGCATTGTACTTGGTGATGTGAGGTTTGCATGCAGCTGCTCCAGAGTCCAGTGGTGGCATGCTTTACACCACTCGATCCGATGCTTGGCATTGTACTTGGTGATGTGAGGCTTGCATGCAGCTGCTCCAGAGTCCAGTGGTGGCATGCTTTACACCACCTGATCCGACGCTTGGCATTGTACTTGGTGATGTGAGGTTTGCATGCAGCTGCTCCAGAGTCCAGTGGTGGCATGCTTTACACCACTCGATCCGATGCTTGGCATTGTACTTGGTGATGTGAGGCTTGCATGCAGCTGCTCCAGAGTCCAGTGGTGGCATGCTTTACACCACTCGATCCGATGCTTGGCATTGTACTTGGTGATGTGAGGATTGCATGCAGCTGCTCCAGAGTCCAGTGGCAGCATGCTTTACACCACTCGATCCGATGCTTGGCATTGTACTTGGTGATGTGAGGTTTGCATGCAGCTGCTCCAGAGTCCAGTGGTGGCATGCTTTACACCACTCGATCCGATGCTTGGCATTGTACTTGGTGATGTGAGGCTTGCATGCAGCTGCTCCAGAGTCCAGTGGCAGCATGCTTTACACCACTCGATCCGATGCTTGGCATTGTACTTGGTGATGTGAGGTTTGCATGCAGCTGCTCCAGAGTCCAGTGGTGGCATGCTTTACAACACTCGATCCGATGCTTGGCATTGTACTTGGTGATGTGAGGTTTGCATGCAGCTGCTCCAGAGTCCAGTGGCGGCGTGCTTTACACCACTCGATCCGATGCTTGGCATTGTACCTGGTGATGTGAGGCTTGCATGCAGCTGCTCCAGAGTCCAGTGGTGGCATGCTTTACACCACGCGACCCGATGCTTGGCATTGTACTTGGTGATGTGAGGTTTGCATGCAGCTGCTCCAGAGTCCAGTGGTGGCATGCTTTACACCACTCGATCCGATGCTTGGCATTGTACTTGGTGATGTGAGGCTTGCATGCAGCTGCTCCAGAGTCCAGTGGTGGCATGCTTTACACCACTCGATCCGATGCTTGGCATTGTACTTGGTGATGTGAGGCTTGCATGCAGCTGCTCCAGAGTCCAGTGGTGGTTGCTTTACACCACTCGATCCAACGCTTGGCATTGTACTTGGTGATGTGAGTCTTGCATGCAGCTGCTCCAGAGTCCAGTGGCGGCGTGCTTTACACCAGCTTAACCGATGCTTGGCATTGTACTTGGTGATGTGAGGCTTGCATGCAGCTTCTCCAGAGTCCAGTGGCGGCATGCTTTACACCACTCGATCCGACGCTTGGCATTGTACTTGGTGATGTGAGGCTTGCATGCAGCTGCTTTACACCACTCGATCCGATGCTTGGCATTGTACTTGGTGATGTGAGGCTTGCATGCAGCTTCTCCAGAGTCCAGTGGTGGCATGCTTTACACCACTCGAACCGATGCTTGGCATTGTACTTGGTGATGTGAGGCTTGCATGCAGCTGCTCCAGAGTCCAGTGGCGGCGTGCTTTACACCAGCTTAACCGATGCTTGGCATTGTACTTGGGGATGTGAGGCTAGCATGCAGCTGTTCCAGAGTCCAGTGGTGGCATGCTTTACACCACTCGATCCGATGCTTGGCATTGTACTTGGTGATGTGAGGCTTGCATGCAGCTGCTCCAGGGTCCAGTGGTGGCATGCTTTATACCACTCGATCCTATGCTTGGCATTGTACTCGGTGATGTGAGTCTTGCATGCAGCTGCTCCAGAGTTCAGTGGTGGCATGCTTTACACCACCTGATCCGACGCTTGGCATTGTACTTGGTGATGTGAAGCTTGCATGTAGCTGCTCCAGAGTCCAGTGGTGGCATGCTTTACACCACTCGATCCGATGCTTGGCATTGTACTTGGTGATGTGAGGCTTGCATGCAGCTGCTCCAGGGTCCAGTGGTGGCATGCATTACACCACCTGATCCGACGCTTGGCATTGTCCTTGGTGATGTGAGGCTTGCATGCAGCTGCTCCAGAGTCCAGTGGTGGCACGCTTTACACCACTCGATCCGATGCTTGGCATTGTACTTGGTGATGTGAGGTTTGCATGCAGCTGCTCCAGAGTCCAGTGGTGGCATGCTTTACACCACGCGATCCGATGCTTGGCATTGTACTTGGTGATGTGAGGCTTGCATGTAGCTGCTCCAGAGTCCAGTGGTGGTTGCTTTACACCACTCGATCCAACGCTTGGCATTGTACTTGGTGATGTGAGTCTTGCATGCAGCTTCTCCAGAGTCCAGTGGCGGCGTGCTTTACACCAGCTTAACCGATGCTTGGCATTGTACTTGGTGATATGAGGCTTGCATGCAGCTTCTCCAGAGTCCAGTGGCGGCATGCTTTACACCACTCGATCCGACGCTTGGCATTGTACTTGGTGATGTGAGGCTTGCATGCAGCTGCTTTACACCACTCGATCCGATGCTTGGCATTGTATTTGGTGATGTGAGGCTTGCATGCAGCTTCTCCAGAGTCCAGTGGTGGCATGCTTTACACCACTCGATCCGATGCTTGGCATTGTACTTGGTGATGTGAGGCTTGCATGCAGCTGCTCCAGAGTCCAGTGGCGGCGTGCTTTACACCAGCTTAACCGATGCTTGGCATTGTACTTGGGGATGTGAGGCTAGCATGCAGCTGCTCCAGAGTCCAGTGGTGGCATGCTTTACACCACTCGATCCAACGCTTGGCATTGTACTTGGTGATGTGAGTCTTGCATGCAGCTGCTCCAGAGTCCAGTGGCAGCGTGTACTTTACACCACTCGATCCAACGCTTGGAATTGTACTTGGTGATGTGAGGCTTGCATGTAGCTGCTCCAGAGTCCAGTGGTGGCATGCTTTACACCACTCGATCCGATGCTTGGCATTGTACTTGGTGATGTGAGGCTTGCATGTAGCTGCTCCAGAGTCCAGTGGTGGCATGTTTTACACCACTCGATCCGATGCTTGGCATTGTACTTGGTGATGTGAGGCTTGCATGCAGCTGCTCCAGAGTCCAGTGGTGGCATGCTTTACACCACTCGATCTAATGCTTGGCATTGTACTTGGTGATGTGAGGCTTGCATGCAGCTGCTCCAGGGTCCAGTGGCGGCATGCTTTACACCACTTGATCCGATGCTTGGCATTGTACTTGGTGATGTGAGTCTTGCATGCAGCTGCTCCAGAGTCCAGTGGTGGCATGCTTTACACCACTCGATCTAATGCTTGGCATTGTACTTGGTGATGTGAGGCTTGCATGCAGCTGCTACAGAGTCCAGTGGTGGCGTGCTTTATACCACTCGATCCGATGCTTGGCATTGTATTTGTTGATGTGAGTCTTGCATGCAGCTGCTCCAGAGTCCAGTGGCAGCGTGTACTTTACACCACTCGATCCAACGCTTGGCATTGTACTTGGTGATGTGAGGCTTGCATGTAGCTGCTCCAGAGTCCAGTGGTGGCATGCTTTACACCACTCGATCCGATGCTTGGCATTGTACTTGGTGATGTGAGGCTTGCATGTAGCTGCTCCAGAGTCCAGTGGTGGCATGTTTTACACCACTCGATCCGATGCTTGGCATTGTACTTGGTGATGTGAGGCTTGCATGCAGCTGCTCCAGAGTCCAGTGGTGGCATGCTTTACACCACTCGATCCGATGCTTGGCATTGTACTTGGTGATGTGAGGCTTGCATGCAGCTGCTCCAGAGTCCAGTGGTCGCATGCTTTTCACCACTCGATCCGATGCTTGGCATTGTACTTGGTGATGTGAGGCTTGCATGCAGCTGCTCCAGAGTCAAGTGGTGGCATGCATTACACCACTCGATCCAACGCTTGGCATTGTACTTGGTGATGTAAGGCTTGCATGCAGCTTCTCCAGAGTCCAGTGGCGGCGTGCTTTACACCAGCTTAACCGATGCTTGGCATTGTACTTGGTGATGTGAGGCTTGCATGCAGCTACTCCAGAGTCCAGTGGTGGCATGCTTTACACCACTCGATCCAACGCTTGGCATTGTACTTGGTGATGTGAGGCTTGCATGCAGCTGCTCCAGGGTCCAGTGGTGGCATGCTTTATACCACTCGATCCTATGCTTGGCATTGTACTCGGTGATGTGAGTCTTGCATGCAGCTGCTCCAGAGTTCAGTGGTGGCATGCTTTACACCACCTGATCCGACGCTTGGCATTGTACTTGGTGATGTGAGGCTTGCATGTAGCTGCTCCAGAGTCCAGTGGTGGCATGCTTTACACCACTCGATCCGATGATTGGCATTGTACTTGGTGATGTGAGGCTTGCATGCAGCTGCTCCAGGGTCCAGTGGTGGCATGCATTACACCACCTGATCCGACGCTTGGCATTGTCCTTGGTGATGTGAGGCTTGCATGCAGCTGCTCCAGAGTCCAGTGGTGGCACGCTTTACACCACTCGATCCGATGCTTGGCATTGTACTTGGTGATGTGAGGCTTGCATGCAGCTGCTACAGAGTCCAGTGGCGGCGTGTTTTACACCACTCGATCCAATGCTTGGCATTGTACTTGGTGATGTGAGTCTTGCATGCAGCTGCTCCAGAGTCCAGTGGTGGCATGCTTTACACCACTCGATCTAATGCATGGCATTGTACTTGGTGATGTGAGGCTTGCATGCAGCTGCTCCAGGGTCCAGTGGCGGCATGCTTTACACCACTTGATCCGACGCTTGGCATTGTACTTGGTGATGTGAGTCTTGCATGCAGCTGCTCCAGAGTCCAGTGGTGGCATGCTTTACACCACTCGATCTAATGCTTGGCATTGTACTTGGTGATGTGAGGCATGCATGCAGCTGCTACAGAGTCCAGTGGTGGCGTGCTTTATACCACTCGATCCGATGCTTGGCATTGTATTTGTTGATGTGAGTCTTGCATGCAGCTGCTCCAGAGTCCAGTGGCAGCGTGTACTTTACACCACTCGATCCAACGCTTGGCATTGTACTTGGTGATGTGAGGCTTGCATGTAGCTGCTCCAGAGTCCAGTGGTGGCATGCTTTACACCACTCGATCCGATGCTTGGCATTGTACTTGGTGATGTGAGGCTTGCATGTAGCTGCTCCAGAGTCCAGTGGTGGCATGTTTTACACCACTCGATCCGATGCTTGGCATTGTACTTGGTGATGTGAGGCTTGCATGCAGCTGCTCCAGAGTCCAGTGGTGGCATGCTTTACACCACTCGATCCGATGCTTGGCATTGTACTTGGTGATGTGAGGCTTGCATGCAGCTGCTACAGAGTCCAGTGGTGGCGTGCTTTATACCACTCAATCCGATGCTTGGCATTGTACTCGGTGATGTGAGTCTTGCATGCAGCTGCTCCAGAGTCCAGTGGCAGCGTGTTCTTTACACCACTCGATCCAACGCTTGGCATTGTACTTGGTGATGTGAGGCTTGCATGTAGCTGCTCCAGAGTCCAGTGGTGGCATGCTTTACACCACTCGATCCGATGCTTGGCATTTTACTTGGTTATGTGAGGCTTGCATGTAGCTGCTCCAGAGTCCAGTGGTGGCATGCTTTACACCACTCGATCCGATGCTTGGCATTGTACTTGGTGATGTGAGGCTTGCATGCAGCTGCTACAGAGTCCAGTGGTGGCGTGCTTTATACCACTCGATCCGATGCTTGGCATTATACTTGTTGATGTGAGTCTTGCATGCAGCTGCTACAGAGTCCAGTGGCGGCATGCTTTAGACCACTCGATCCGACGCTTGGCATTGTACTTGGTGATGTGAGGCTTGCATGCAGCTGCTCCAGAGTCCAGTGGTGGCATGCTTTACACCACTCGATCCAACGCTTGGCATTGTACTTGGTGATGTAAGGCTTGCATGCAGCTTCTAAAGAGTCCAGTGGTGGCATGCTTTACACCACTGGATCCGATGCTTGGCATTGTACTTGGTGATGTGAGGCTTGCATGCAGCTGCTCCAGAGTCCAGTGGCGGCATGCTTCACACCACTGGATCCGATGCTTGGCATTGTACTTGGTGATGTGAGGCTTGCATGCAGCTGCTCCAGAGTCCAGTGGTGGCATGCTTTACACCACTCGATCCGATGCTTGGCATTGTACTTGGTGATGTGAGGTTTGCATGCAGCTGCTTCAGTGTCCAGTAGTTGCTTCAGAGTCCAGTAGTGGCGTGCTTTACACCACTCGATCTAATGCTTGGCATTGTACTTGGTTATGTGAGGCTTGCATGCAGCTGCTCCAGAGTCCAGTGGCAGCATGCTTTACACCACTCGATCCGATGCTTGGTATTGTACCTGGTGATGTGAGGCTTGCATGCAGCGTCTCCAGAGTCCAGTGGTGGCATGCTTTACACCACTCGATCCGACGCTTGGTATTGTACTTGGTGATGTGAGGCTTGCATGCAGCTGCTCCAGAGTCCAGTGGCGGCGTGCTTTACACCACTCGATCCGATGCTTGGCATTGTACTTGGTGATGTGAGGCTTGCATGCAGCTGCTCCAGAGTCCAGTGGCAGCATGCTTTACACCACTCGATCCGACGCTTTGCATTGTACTTGGTGATGTGAGGCTTGCATGCAGCTGCCCCAGAGTCCAGTGGTGGCATGCTTTACACCACGCGATCCGATGCTTGGCATTGTACTTGGTGATGTGAGTCTTGCATGCAGCTGCTCCAGAGTCCAGTGGTGGCATGCTTTACACCACTCGATCCGACGCTTGGCATTGTACTTGGTGATGTGAGGCTTGCATGCAGCTGCTCCAGAGTCCAGTGGCGGCGTGCTTTACACCACTCGATCCGATGCTTGGTATTGTACTTGGTGATGTGAGGCTTGCATGCAGCTGCTCCAGAGTCCAGTGGTGGCATGCTTTACACCACCTGATCCGATGCTTGGCATTGTACTTGGTGATGTGAGGCTTGCATGCAGCTGCTCCAGAGTCCAGTGGTGGCATGCTTTACACCACTCGATCCGATGCTTGGCATTGTACTTGGTGATGTGAGGCTTGCATGCAGCTGCTCCAGAGTCCAGTGGCGGCGTGCTTTACACCACTCGATCCGATGCTTGGTATTGTACTTGGTGATGTGAGGCTTGCATGCAGCTGCTCCAGAGTCCAGTGGTGGCGTGCTTTATACCTATCAATCCTATGCTTGGCATTTTACTTGGTGATTTACTGGCTGAAACAATGAGTACAACAGGGAGAGGCTGATTCCACAGTAACAGCCAGTGACAGTAGGGAAACATGAAAACCGCTGAAGAGGAACCAGTCCACCTCCTGTGTTCTCCTATTCACTGAATTTGGACAAGTGTAAATGATTTAAAGGCAAAATAAGTTTGTGTAGTTGGGACTGCTCTATTAATAAACATCTTGAACTTTGAAGCCAAGTAACAAGTTACCTTTAAGTCAGAAAAAAACACTGGGATATTCGAGGACAGGAGATTGAGAGATTTGTCGAGAGTTTTCAGGATAAAAAAGATATCCTCAAAGTGATTCTGTCATCTAAACATTGTTTATACTGTGAATGTAGAAAATATAAAACAATGAAAAATCAAGTCATGGTTAGTGCTCGGATTTTAGACCCCAACGTATCATTTTTCATCATTTAAAGAGAAAAGTGTCAGTAAATTCAGGGATATTGAGGGGCCACATTTTGTGGATTTGTGAATTTTGTTGAAAGTTCTCGAAAAAAAAATAAAAGACACAGCAGGCTACATTGAGTAGAGTCTTATACTTTGTGTTGTGTGTTTTCTGTACTCAGAGCAGAGATACCTTCACTTTCATTCATTCATACTTTGTATTATGTGTTTCTATGTTCATACTCTCTCGAAGACATCTATTTGGAAGAACATATACGTCTTATTTAATACTATTGTTACACAAGTGATTTTCCTTTTATTTAGTGTCACTTAGGAGTGTGGACACAACATACTAATATCATTTTTATTTTGTCATTTGTCCGCAGGATACACAGTGATAAGTTTGACTGGTCCATTTAAATCCTGATTGGTTCTAGACTGTTCCTGAGCAGCAGACCTAGCACGTCAGTCACCGTGAGATGAGAAAAGAGCTAGGTAGCTCTAGAGCCGCCCAGGACTAAGACCCAGACTCCAGCGCAGTCAGATCAGTAAATAGCCTCGGTTACTGTTTGGGTTTCACCTGTCAGTCAGTTAGGTGACAGTCTCATTAGAGGAAGGCGATGC
Source organism: Pelodytes ibericus (assembly GCA_036172795.1). Lineage (NCBI taxonomy): Eukaryota > Metazoa > Chordata > Amphibia > Anura > Pelodytidae > Pelodytes > Pelodytes ibericus. Next base: position 1,885,704 of record CM069864.1, read on the forward strand.
CTCCATTAAACCTGCATTTATCTCACTAGGAGACTCCAGAATCCACTAACATCTCCTCACAGCAGAAATCTTCACTCAGCCGGTGTCATTCCCAATACTAATTAACCATTTCATTTTAATTTATAACCATTCACAGAGTGCATCTCCCAGATAATGGGGATGGCTACACATGATTTAATATATGTAACATAAAGAAATCACAGGCTTTCAGCTTTCAAATACTATTTGCTATCAGTGCGGAGAGATCGATTGCTGTGAACCACTGCTCTCCCACTGTGACAGTAACCGTGAGATCAGCAGTCTGACTGGGTGGAAATGTTTCTAGATAATATATCTGCATAGTGAATATATATTATATCGAAGCAGAGTTATTAAATGCAGGGAATTCACATGTTCTCACTGTATAGTCATGTGATATAGGTGCAATGTGTGAACAGGTCTCCAAATATTGTGTATACTGCGCACCAAAAATGATTGAGAAAATGCCTAAAATAAGAAATAAATATATTTTACATATATCCATGTTGTCTCCTGCTAATGTCATCAGCTTGTGGCTTAATCTGCAAATTACATTTGCAAAGTACTCCAATATAGGTGGTTCCTAACACTAAATACTTATGCTTATATGGGGTTAAATCTCTTGAAATGTGTTGTTTGCCAGGGACCAAAGGGCCTTCCTACAGTACATCACAGACACAGACACTCCAGCAATGTATAGGTCTGGACACCACTTATGGAGCAGCTCTGTGACGGGGAGGGGTGCTAAACCAGAAGCCTGGTATGAGTACTTTGATGCAGTGGTGGGCTTAGCAATATATGGCCATAAAATGGGGATATAGCACCAATTATATTATCGTAGAAAGGTGTTTTTAGCATTCTGTGTGAATCTGTGACTTGTTTGATGTGAGTGGCTTTTGGATTGTATATATTTATACATATATATGTGTGTGTATATATATATATATATATATATATATATATATATATATATAATTATATAATCAACATAATCCCTATGCCCTATAGCCATATGGATATACACAGTCTCAAATTTTGCCCCTGATAATGTATTTTCCTAGAGATGAAACGTGTGGGGTATATTTATAAATTTGGGAATAATTTCTGATCGTGCATCATAGAAGAACCTTTTTCTCCTGATGAAGCCGGACAACACAAAATGCGTAGATTATTTCATGATCTACTACTAAGGAACTTTAACACTACTGGGACAGTTTTGCTCCATTGTAATATATTTCTACATATGATGATTCTGCTCACTGGTGAACCTTCTGATTCTGTGAACGGCTCCGCCACCAGCACCTTATATTATTTGTGCAAAACTGTTCAACTCCGTTTACGTTCTCTCCATAGAGATTGCAAATGCCACTTGAAAGAAACCTGGGAATCATTTGACTGATTTTGTGGTAGATTATCATTCTGATTTTGTGTGCATAATATGGGGTAAGATGAAACGCGTAGGACAAATCTAACCTCTGCTATTGTGCCTCCTTGATTTGTGGTCCTCTACGTTCACCGGCAGTAGGAAGTGGAGTCGCTGAGCCGTGTGTCCGACGCGCATGGGACGATCAGTCTCACCAACACGGAGTGCCTCTTACATAGGACCGGGACTACTGTGCAATAACATATACTGAAGTAAGGCTGTGTGAAGTGATAATAAAAGTCTTGTCCATTTAATCCATATGAGCATCTTTCCGTGTGCTTGTTTGTTTTGAATGGGAACCATTTAAAGGTGTTTTCTTCAAGTGCGGCAAGTATACCCTCCCAGTGCTTGCTATCTACGCTCCTCAGTTTATTTTGTGAGTTTGCCAATTCACCTAAAATATTTGTACATTTTCATTTGATCTTGTGAATAGATATACTGCACCATACTGGGTGTTTTTTTTAGATTTCAGATACACTGCACCAGGATGTCTGTGTGAGACCATAGCATATTTTTTTATATATTTTTACACTTGTGTGTTTTTCCTGTACAATATTGGATGACACTATACCAATTATATCTAATACAAGTCACTTTTTATTGATTACTATTAACCCCCAGTGTGCTTCAATTGGTTTCACTGTGTGGGTTTGTGATTGGATCAAAATGTTCTGCGAATCTGCAAAAATTGCACAATGGACACAGTTTGATGTGTATATTTGACTGTATATTTGACTGTATATTTTATGGTAGATTTTTATTTCTCTTTGTATTTATATTTTTATTAAGTGTCTATATCTTCTGCTCTTTGTTTTTTTTGTTTTCATTTTGTAGTTTGCTATTCAGCAGAGGTGGCCTGTTTTTCAACCTGAGCTGCAAGGGTTTTCACCCATTTATTAATTATTGTAGTGGTATTCACCTCATTAGACCACTTGAAGTCGGGCCAGTTGCTCATCCATCATTTTTTCTTTTTATAATATTATTCTTATCTGATCGCCAATAATTCACTGATATACTACACTATGATGTGCTATTTATTTCATTTTCCCACATGTGATTCTGCACTACTCCATCTGTATATATTGATACTGTGCATCACCTCCAGCTTCCTGAGCTTCACCTGAACCACAGCTCCGGTTACAAAATGGCATTTTTTCAGAACCAACATCTAGTGTCATATTCCTCCAGTTTGTCTTGGAGTATTACACCTGGTGGCAGCAGGGATCGCAGTCACATCACAGCAGAGAGGTGATGCATTACATTACTTAAAATATGTTGAAAGCGCTATATACACTTTATATTTTAAACTGCACATTTTACATTGTGAGTGTGGTTTACACAACACCCAGTGAACATACAAAGATTTGGACTTATGTTTAAATATAATTTGCTGTAATTATGGTCGTACATTCATCAAAGTCACAGTGTATGCATAGAAAAAAGTCAAATAACACATAGTGCGATATGTATATCAATAGAATGGAGAACATTTTCAATGTTTTTCCATATTTTTTACTTACACGTTTTAGAGCATAATATGTGTTATTTGTCTTTTTTCTATTTTTATGCATAAACTCTGACTTTGAGGAATTGAAGAACCTCATTACAGCAAGTGATATTTGTTCATAAGTATAATTTCTCCATCTTTGTGTGTTGATTTTTTTCTCTTGCACTGTTTTAAAAATTGTTTGGATTAAAAACATGGTTTGGCATAAAACTGAAATGTTAAATCTTTTGATAAAGTCTGGGCATTTTTTCTTTCTAAAATTGATTTTGAGAGTTGGTTGCATTGTGCCTCCCCCACCTTCATTATATTTTTTGGACATTGCTTTAAAAAAAAAAATAGAGATCTGTTGTTTTTTTTGTACATCATATTTATATACACAGAAATAAATACTCAATATTTGTTTACATAATTTATTCTTTTCGTCTCTGTCATTTATGGTTTTATTCATGTTATAATTGAATTATTTATTTGTTTAATTTTTGTTCTATTTTATTGTCATTTTGAAAAATCTAAAAATAATTTAAAAAAAATGTCTTTATGGTCCATACTATGTGTCTTTCCTTGGAACATCATTACAGAGCATGGGAATCATTTCCAAGTCTTTCTTCCATCCTAGCTGCCTGAATTACTTTTCGAGTGTACATAGTATAGGACAAGAGCAGGTCCTGAAGGAGTGCCATCTTTATAGGGAAGTGTAATATTACCAATTTAATTCAATGACCAAATATTATATATATATATATATATATATATATATATACACACACACATTTCTCACTGAGGAGACAATTATATAATTCCTTCATTCAGTCATTGCAGAATTCCTATTTATTAACAAATATATTTCCCATAATTTTGTGATTAGATATCACTAATTAATATTAATAAACAGTTAAAGGATAACGATCACAAACAAATAAGTTCTGTTTAACGGAAAGATTGCACCAAATGTAGGAATTTTAAATAGAAATGCTTCAATGAAAGAATATAGTCAAGTACGGAGATGGAGTATTCCTGTACTCTGTATAGGTGTTTCATGAGGTCTTTCTATTTAAAATGACTACACTTGGTGTAATTTTTCAGTTACACATAATCTATTGTTTGCGGACAGTTGTCTACTGCTAAATAATCTGCATAATTCTAGATTTGCATTAGATCTTACAGTGCGTCGATCACAGGATGTCTGAGGCTAGGTAAGAGCCTACTCGTTGGAGGGAGTGAGCATGACAACCCTGGAACTGGGGGGTTGGTAACATGAGAACCCAGTGCTCAAGTTAGAAATCAAGATTAAACGTCAGCGTAATATTATACATTATACACGGGGCAGGGCGTGTTGCATTTAATGATCCCCTTTATTTTGGCATGATCACACATTAATCGTTTTTGCATGTTTCAGAACAGAAATGACCTTAATAACAATTAAGCGCTAATAACAGGGATGTAATGTGCCCTGCGCCCCCTAGTGGTCCCGCTGTATAGAGACATTTCTTGCATGTGTCTCTGATGTTGCACATTGGATGTGATTGGCTCCCAAAATATGCCTGCGCTGAAGGCTTAACTCCCGGAATAAAACCTGCAAATAGACATATTAAAGGAACATAGTACAGCAGAGAGAGAATAATACATGTATTTATTTTAAGATGATGGCTTTAACATGCTTTTATTAACTTTATTTCCATATTTCTATCCTGTAGATTGTAAGCTTTGCAGGCAAGGTTCTCTGCCTCATGTATCAGTCTGTTCTTGTTCATCTTAGTATTTAGACCCCCTGTATGCTCTGTACCTAGCGCTATATCGATACATGTTAATGTAATTATCAGCTACCCCCGGACTGAGATCTGTCACAAAGACACAGAAACCTTGGAGCAGAGATTGTGCCAATATCCAGCCATAGGAAAATTTACAGATTTGTTTCTTATAATTCCTGGAAACTAAATGTATGAACTGAAGAGTGACAGCTCAGGATCTGACACAAGAGACCCTTCACTTTATTCACACCATTATACCCCACCCATGGGCAATTCCTGAAATTAACCCCTTAAATGGCAGGAGCATGAAGACAGTGCTGCTGAGTCTGCTAGTCAAGTGCTTATAGATTATGTGACCATGTGGGGCATTCCATCCCCTTAGTAAGAATCCCCTCTGCCACTCTGAATCATTACTGCACAAAGAGGTTCTGCAGCAGGAGGGGGGCTTTTAATACACAAAAAAAAAAAAACACAGAGGAAGCAGAAGAAACAGTAAAAGCCTGAAAACAGAGTGATTACTCCCAAAACAAACCAAAATAAAAACAAAGCTGCCCCATTTACTGCAGCACATCAGTGGTAAGTATCCTACAAAGCCTGTGAGAGAGTCTAAAGCCATCAATCAATCCTGCAGTAAACACCCCCTGCTGCAGCCAGACTGTCCTGTACTCTCCCAGTAAATGCAGATCACAAGGAGGAATAAGAGCTTTCCTGCACAATGCACTGCTTGTGATAAAGCCAGCCTCACACACCATGCACACCCCAGACTGGGGGGAGAGAGGGGAGTAACCACACCACACTGATCACAGCCCAGCAGTCCAACCCCCACATCCAAGGAAAACAAGATTGCAACCCTGGTGAGCTTTCCTCCCAGAAAACCAAATTAAAACTTCAACCTCTTCATTTCCAGCTTCCTTCATCTGCAAAAAAACCCAGCCATTGATTGCAAAGAGTCTGCAGGACCATGCAAACCCCAGAGTCTATTTCACCCTTTATTCCAGCAGAACTGTGTGTATAGCTGGGAGATATCATCTGCAAATCCTCTGTGTACCCAGGTAAGTAACCTCTGGCACAACATTCCCCAGCATGCTCAGCCAGCCTACATCAGTGCTGCTGCTAAAGGCTGGAGTAAAGATGAACTATTAGCGTAATAACCTGTTATAATGTATATATTATGTGTGGATTGTGTTGTTTTATGATTTAGCATGAATTGGCACCAGCTGGTCTGTTAGATGCTGCTGTCCCCCTGTATTATTATTATTATTATTATTAGTATATAAAGTGCACTCTGGAATGTGGCCTCATTATGTGGTGTGAAGGGGATACAGTGTATTGAGCATATTACAGGGTAAGGATCAGATATTGAATGAGTAGATCAGCCCTGCAGCTGTGATTAGTGGGAGTGATAGAGACTTGCATGTTCCCCTCTCTCTTCCTTTTATTTTTGTTGTCTTGTGATCTGAGATCTTTTGGTTAATGTTGCTTTTTCTTCCCTTTAATTATATGCATGTAGGTTAAATGAAGACCTGAGGAAAGGGCCTGGGTTTCAAGATCTGACATTTGATATCACAGAGGAAAAAGTGCTTTAATGAAAGACAAGCGTTTGGATTCCTCCAGCCTGTAAAATAAATCCCATTCTGCTGTCTGTCCTGCCTGCAAGAAATGATCAGTAGCAGTGTTTATGGTATGTCACTTTTATTATATGTAATAATGCCACTTTAATAGCATGGGGGTCCAGGGATAATCATGCATGTCCTCTTCTAAATAATCAAATGCTTTTACACACATCAATCTGCACTTTACCTGCTCTGCCTGACTCGGTGCCTTTATTAGAACACTTTTATACATATATAACATGTTGCATTCGATGAATATGTAACTTCACTCAGGCCAGGAAGAGTTAATAAACAATTGGATAATAATATTCTACTAAGACATTGCATTGAGCAGGTTACTTTTAAGTCCTGTGTTTTTTAGTTTTTTTTTTTTAATTTTATTCACTTTCTCTGTTTTTTGTTCATTTGAGTTTAGCAATGTCAGAGTAATTGGAGAAATTCAGTAATCCAAAAATAGTAGCTGATCGATTGCCTGGTAATTTGCTTGGAAAGGTCACAGATTGACCACTGTTTTCTTTTTGATGTGCTTTTTTTTTTTTTTTTGCATTTATTTTAATTGTTTGTAGGAATATAGCAACTGACATTTTTTTAACCTTTTTTTTTTCTCCCACTCTGTGTTCTCCACCTTTCCTCCCGAAAGGTCAGTGTAGATGCAGAATGGAGGAATTAAAGAGATTTAGTTTTACAATTTTAAAGCTTTCAGCATAAGAAGGTAGAAAACATAAAATACTTTTTTTTGTTAATGACTAATAATAAAACCCTCAAGTTCTAAGAAAAGATGATCTAGAAGTTCAGCATGAGACGTTTTTTTGTTCTTTAATTAGTATATTGTTTTGTAGTGCTGCGTACCAGAGCCAGGATATGGTGTTTGTTTCAGGATATAGACACATTGCCTCTTTGCGTTTGGTACTTGTTGATTTGGAGATGGTTATTTTACATGCACATTATCTGCCCTGGGAAGTGTTTTGCAAGGAGCAGAGCCTTTTCCTTGGAGCTGTTGAAGTGAATTTGATTAGCAGATGGTGATTCCCTCTGTGATCCTGAAGCTGGAGTAGATATTGACAGCCCACTGGCCTTCTGCTGGCGATGAGGAAGATATCACCTTTAAGGTCTGAAATCATGAAGTGGGACACTATACAAAAAGCACAAATTAAGTGATATTGAGATGTGGTCTTGAAAAAACCCGAAATTGTCCCGGGTAAATAAATTGCCCCTCTTTTGTTTACATTTTGAGACCCCCTGGCTTTGGGATCAGCTTCTACCAGTGACTCATCTCTGCATCGGTTTGGGAAATATTTTAACCCTTTCGTCTCTCCGGCCTGGCCTGGGTCTTGCAAATAAAACCTCAACATAACAACACTTCATTATTTGTAATATGCAGAGGATTTAGTAAAAGTTCCCCCCGGGGGGTAAACACACTGCAGTTGTGGAAAAGCTGACTAACACTCCTGTTTGTTCTGCTGTTACAAATGAAATGTGTGTTGTGCTCAGGAAATCAAAGCTAGTGTCGTTTATCAACATCTGTGAGGCTTGTCACATTGACCCTCCAAAACGTGGCTGTAATGTGGACAGGGCTTTTATGTTTTAATCCTAAATTTATAAACCAAGGAATCTGTGTGACGTGTTTCTAAGCTTTACGAGCGGAGATTTCCTACCCCAGCCAAAGAGCTTTTATTAGTACAAATCTTGTCTTCGTGGTGAGAGGAAAAATCCCCAGTTGCATTATTTTGTTTGTTTATGTGTCATGTTTTTTGTCTGTAATTTGCTCCATGTGTTGAGTTAAGACTTTGTGTCAGGAGTTTTTGGGGGGTAAACGGTAACCTGAAAGGATTTGCTCATTTAAATCATCAATTCTCTTTAATACGGTCATTTGTGAGGCTTTTTTTAAGGTGGAAATAATAACTATTTTATTTGGAGATGGACATATCCGTGTTCTCACATCTCCTTTTTCTAATATCCGTGATGGCTGTAAACTGTGTGATTTAGGAGCCATTTGTCAAAAGGTCGAGAGTGACAGAAATTAAAAGCACATTTGCCCATCTCTCCTTGAATAACGAGTTACTTGTTCCTGATATTACGGAGTCCAGAATCCATTTTTAGTGGAAGCAACACGAAATATGAGAAAAAAGTCACCCAATCTCTTCATTTACAATTTTTTTTATTTTTATATTTATAAAAAAAATTAACACTTCGATTGTCAAATGTTTGTTTTGCCCAATGGCAGATTGCGGATTATAGACGCACATTCTGTATATAACACACAATAAGACGAATGATGTGTATTGCACACGATTCTTGGCCTATTTAAAATTATACCCTATGATTTGATAAAATTATTCATGACCAAACAATTTATGTGTGGTATGTGTGTGTGTGTGTGTGTGTGTAGGGTTGCCATCTGGCCGGTATTTTACCGGCAGGCCGGTAAAAAATTGTCATCTGGCCAATGTTAAGTCTATGGAGACAGTACCAAGGCCGGGATTTTTCTAAAGAAAAGGTGGCAACCCTAAGTAGGGGGCATCCCTACCTGTAATCAACATGCTAAATTCAAAGTCTGTGAATTTTAAAATATTTGTGCACAAAGCTGCTTCCATTACCGATTTGAATTAATATTATTAACAATACAGTTGTTATAATTCCTTGTTAGCGTCATATATATGGATAATGATATATTAAGCCAGTAAATGCTGAATTAAATCAAACCACAGACCAGCATTATGTATCATTTTATGTGGGAGGATGGGACAGGTCATCTCTCCAAAGTTTATACCTTTAGTGAGATGTTTCCAAGAGTTCCTTTAATAAGATCGATTCAGTCGTCTTCACGTTTGAGAAGAGCTTTATTGTGTTATCTTAAGTTGTATCATTGTTTTCTGTTGTGTGTTTAACACGTCGTGCTGTGCTGACAGTCCTATCTTTAAATGTTTTTCTTGTTTTTAAATCTTTTATTCTTTGCGGAGATGATTTTATATTTGACTTTCCCAGAGATATATAATCTGTACCTCTCGTTAGGGTCTAAATTAAAACCTTCACATCTCAATCCTTGTGGCTAGTGAACTCCTAATGACACCGCTCCTTGCCAGGGAACCTGCAATTCTTGTATTTTAAATTTAGTGGAAGAAAGAGAAAAAAAATCTGTTGTGTCAGACTGAATTAGGGGGACATGTGTTCAGCCAGAGCTGGGGAGAGAGTGATTGATCTCCCCACATTCCTGTTCAACAGCTAATCAACGGAGGCCAGAGAGAGACTTAATGATACTGCGCAGCTTATTATTATTAGTATTATTATTATTATTATTAATTGTATTTTATCCTCGTCATGCAGATTATTTCCCACGGCCAATCCCAGCCCATTAACTGTATCATTGCCTTGTCAGTGTAATCTGGGATTCGGTGGGTTAAAATCCAGCCGTAGAGATAAGTCTGTGTTATTTCTTTGGTCCGAGGAGGGGTACACAGAATAAACTTTACATAACATTCCCTCTGGGACCCTTCTTTATATTGCAGGCCTGTGTGTGGGTTTATTTATTTTTTTGGCAGTAAAAAAATTATTAACCCCACAGCTGCCACTCATTACAGATAGATTGCTCCAATAGATGTTCAGTACAATTTCTAGGAGGATTAATGAATGATCAGCATTATTATGTCACAGTATATGGGTTTATTTTGGGCTGGTGGGTGGGGAATATCTGTCGGTTACTGCTTCTTACTCTAGTGATTACTAAATAATTAACATAGCAGATTTGTCCCCTCACACACCGGGAAAACGACAGTTTAAAATGGATCTGGAAGGTTTGTATAATACAGGAAATACCGACTCCTGTCTGACACCCGCGTCCGCCAGTCCTTCCCGGTTTAGCGCACGTTAGGAACATTTAGGATGGAGATTTTAGTTTTTACGTTGGACTCTGTGACTAAGCTTTGCTGTCACGCAGAGCGTGCATTGCTGTAAAAGCATATAGGGCTCTGCTAACCCGGTACCTGAAGTTACTGTATCAAACTAGATCCTTTTTATATAAAAATCTGCCTGTAACAGACTCACTTTAACCCCTTAAATGCTGGGCTAGTCAGCAGCAAAGTCATGAGTTGCTAAAAAACCGAGATTAAGGGACACTACTGCTGCACACGGCAAACCGGCTCCAGAATCCAAATTCTGCAGAATGAATACTTCACACCCCATTCCTTGAGAGGTTGCGTACATTACGGATATGGACCCTGGTGTACGCTACGTGCCGTATGTCCTAATAGTACATAGGAGAACTTAGACCTCAAGTGGAAATTCAAGCAATAATCGAAAGTTACTGTTCAATACAAATTTGCGATTTAATTTCTCTAGAATAGACGCATGGTATTGTGTAAAGAATATTACACCCCACCAAGCAGGAGAAAAGCTTTGCATATTTGGGTACCAACACAATTAAAAATATTTTCTTTAATTGAATCCATGCATCTAAACATAATGCTTGACAAAGAGGAGATAAAATGTGAAGTATTTCTTTTTTTTTTTTTAACTGGTAATTATTTAAAGTACAGAATATACAGTCGAACAAGGACTGTGTTTATCTAACACTTGATACTAATGTAGATTTATAATCCATACACATGGTATCCTGTTCATTGAATAAACGGTATTTAATGTAACATTATTATCTTATGAAAAGGCTTGGAGGTAAATGGACAATTCCCTATGTGAATTTATTTTTCTTTCTATTCGCAACTATTATACTAAATTTAATTTTTTTTTTATTTTTTTTATACTTGTCCTAATAGAGCATGAGTTTAATTTCCTGCGATTACCAACGCTAATACGAAAATGTGTGCTAATTACTTCAGCGTGAAGATTTTGGCTGGTGCCAGGGATTGTGAATTCAGACAGAAGAGGGGATATTAACTCCGCTCACAGTGAGACACAAATTGCTTGTAATACTTTTTTTTTTTTTCTTGAAGAAAAACGGATGTTTTTTTATTTTTAATTTTACATTGAAACTCCGTGAAAGAAAAGGTTTACTATTCAAAAAAAAGTATCAACTGTTTGTTTTGTCATTTTTCACTTTCACAAAAAAAAGAAAAAGGAAATAAATAAGATAAAAAATCTCAGCAACATCGTTATATCCTGTAAATAACTAATTGTTCCTGCTACAAATGACTCCATGTGATCACTTTGAACACGGAAGGCTCCCAGTTGTTTTACTTTACTGTCACGTAGCGATGCGTGTATGTACATTTGTTTATAATACAGATTTATTTTATTTTTTATTATAGATATTATTCCTTTTTTCCCCCCACACAATTTTTTTTTCTTTCTTTTTAATAAAATAAATGTTCGTTTTTGCTCTAAAGCATACCGCAAAGGGCAGCCGTTCCCTTCATTGTGCGCAGTGACTGCAAGGAAAGTTCCTGTGAATATTTCATAAGGAAAATACTCTTGCTCAATACCTGTTTGTGGAAAGGAAGGTTAAATGGTGTCACTTGCAGAAGATCTTGAATGACTTCATTTAACCCCATCCAGGCAGCCCTGAGACCAAATCCATTAATAAAATATTCAGAAATGGCGATGCATGCAGAATGTATCGCTTGGATTACTAAACGTATCGTTTCTCACAATTAGTTGACAAGATTCCATGGCTTTTGTTGCCAGACCTAAATTAGGTATTCCCGCAAAAAATAAAAGCACAGTAATTATTTACATCATTAGAAATAAGTGCCTTCTCTTTCATATATAACCAGTGTTATGTTTTATTATTATTATTGTTATATCTTCTCCTTATATAAAGGGGCAATGTTTGTCTGCAGGAAAGTCGCCTATGCTACGGATGTCTTGTTAAAGGGATTGCGTCTGTGTAATAGATTTGACTCTGGGTTGACATCTCCAAGTTTGTTTAAATATATATTTTCTGTTGATTTGTAGACCTGGTGAACTGGGGCCGTTGGGTTGAGTTTTCTCTGCAAGCCTGACAGTTATAGCAGTGCATTGCGTTCAAAGACTGTTGTAGAGAGAATATAACGCCAATTTGCACCATTGCGTCTCTGGGCTATCTACTTATTGCTTATTGTCGACTGATTTTAGTCTGTTGCTGTGACGTTGGTTACATGACACGTATTGTCAAGTCTAGTGCTAAATGGTTTTGAGATTGTTGTTTACACATTAGTCTTGTTAGGAAGTCTTCAGAAGACACGAGATGAAATCTAGCAAAATAATAAAAAATATATAAATAATGCAAGTGAGAGAATTATCTGGATTCTTTTTGTGATTCCCGTGGTCACCTGTAGATTGTATTCGTTCTGTATTCTTGTGTTTGTTCCTTTAAAGAATTCAAGAGCCTGATCCTTGGAGCTTCTGTGCCGTCTCTATCATTTATGGTGAATGGGAGTCAAGTGGTTGTACACATAATCTACAAAGGCAAATGCCCAACAGTCAGAAATTTCTCTAATCTCTGTCTACTGATAAGAAATATCCAGGATATCCTGAGCCTGACTCATAGGAAGGTGTGTATGATTCAGTGTGCGGCCTACAAATTCTGACCAGCTAAGGTATTCAATCATTTTATTTTTTTTATAGTTCAGTGTCTTCATCTTATGTAGACGGGGTGTTTTGCTGTCTGTTGTTTACATATTAAGAAGGCAGTTCCTATCCTTTTTCAGAAGTCATCGGAAGTTTGGGTATTTTGGCTTCTGTTTTTGTTTGTTTGCAGTACTGACTTCAGACATAGAAAATGCCACAATTTCTGGACCACGTGAAGAATGAAGGACAGGTTTGATCAGTTCTCAAGGTGTCTGGCCAGAGTTTTACGGTTTCTTTTATTATCCATTAACAGACAACTTGTATAATTTATTGTTAAGCAGTACGGGAGTATTATAGCAAACTGGACTTGTGTATTGGAGATTGTCACCTTTGGTCTGTTAGGACTTGCTTCCTTACCTTTGCGATTTTATTTAGTTTAAAATTATATACAAATTTTATATATATAAAAAAATGATGGTATACTGTAATAAAAGCATTAGTACTTTGATTCCATAGCACTGGATATAGTTTTACTACTGTACTATAAACCTAAATAAGTATTGAATAAGTATACATCCATTTATTTTGTCATTTTTCTAAGCTTTTTGTTTGTTCATTTTATAGCTATGCTTTTCTTTTCTTTTTCAAAATTTCCTCCATTCTTCTTCCCCAAGGAAATGGCTTAATTGTCATTTGGAGACTTAACATTTTTCTTTTTTATGCTAAACGTCACCACTGACTGTTTTTCCACCTCGCAGTAATGTAGAGATTACAGCTTTTTTACTTGTTTCTTTCTATTATGTGTTTTTAACCTTCTTATTTATGAATGCATTATTAATCGTTTCTACAGTTCTGCCCATTCTCCCACAGAATTTGAAATTCGTTTCTATAATTAACCCCGGTAAATTTTCTGCAGACCAACAGTTGGGGAAATTTCACTCCAAAATAAGATTTTTGAAAACTGTGTATATTAAAATTAGAACATATTTAATTCTCGCACCGATTTATCTTTTCTGCTACATGGAACATATCAGACAAATCATTACCTGTACAAACTACAAATAAAATTAAATTCATTTTATAGTCTGAAAATGTCAATTTTTTTGTGTGTTTCCAAGTGTTCATCCTTCTGGGACGGAAAAGGTCAAAACCATATAGGCACAATTTCTACCCCTTAAATGATGGAGAATTTTAGTTCCATTGATTGTCTTTTCTAATTCTTACCTTTTTTAGAGGTGTTATTTCAGGGTGTCTTAGCATATGATTTTTCACCCGGACTTTAAAGTTTGATGTCTGTTTCTTGGCTGATAAAGGGTTTGTGGGAAAACTTGATTTATTTTTGTCCTTTTTTAACATTGTAACAGGCTGTTTATAACCAGCAATCTGGAAATGGAATTGTATTTAAATAAAGCTTTACAAATGTAAAGAGAAATTGTCCAACTAGAATGTATCTAAATGCACTTGTAGACTCACCATCTATTTTAAAAGCTATTTTTGACATCACCGACTCCTCTAGGAGCAGCCAAATCAAAAGCCTTCTTTTATGTCTTTTGGAGAGAGATGCTTACAAGATGGTTCCACTGAAGAGAACGAATTTGGCCCCCGTGTAATCTTCTGCTGCTGTGTGTAGGAATGTGAGACAATCTCGTCCCAATCAATGGCTTTTGCACATCTAATCATCCTCTGGGCAACTGGATAAATAGAGACATCGAATGTAACGCTAGGACTATTGACAAAATAATTACCTATAGTGTATTACTCACTGTATGGTGCTTTAAAAAAATAAGCTTTCAATAGCTAATAAACAGATCTTAATCACTTATTAAAAAATCTAAACAGAAGAACAATTGGTGCTCTCCAGATTACATAAACTGGGATTTTTAGCAAAAATCTAAACTGGACCTGGGACATAGCCCTTGGGTTTAATGACTCCGCATGTATTAGGATAAGGAGGGTTTGTTTTTTTTTTGTGTGCCAATCATAACAAAAGCAGGTTTAACCCTTCAGCTGTCTGACGGGCAAATGAACCAGAAGCGTAAATGCCAGTTTGTGATATTGTTTGGGTGGGTAGGTGGGAGGCCCACTTTAACGTTGTTATTTTTTTGGTTAATGTGTAAATATTTGTCTTGATTTTCATTCAAAATGTTTTTTTTAGGTCATTTATATAGGCCAAAATTAAAATATGTATATTGATTACTCCAATCAAAAAGTGTTTGTTTAGATGCTGTATTTCAAATCAACAGTGTCTGCGTGTGTGTGTTTGTGTCTGCGTGTGTGTGTTTGTGTCTGCGTGTGTGTTTGTTTAATGATTTTTATGATATTATACACTTAGTGCCAAACATAAATACGGAAATAACAGGTGGTTAGAAAGGCCACGAGGCATGTTAAGAGCGGTTATCTTACGGCGCTCGATCCTTTTATCCGCTACGAAGAGGCAATTAGCAACACAAATCTCAATCGGGGAAATTCCGGCCTGAAGCTGTATTGCTGATAGAAGCGTTTGCCTCTTTAGACATTGTAACAATTTTCTCCCTTGTGTTTTTTTTTTTTTTTTTTTAAGTTTAGCGACTGTCAGTGCAAATCACTATTAATGCACATTGTGCGTCTGCAGATGGTTTTTATTTATTTTTTATTTTACATTTAAGTGTCATTAGTGGTAGAAAGCGATAAACACACATTATTTCTCTTACCCGCGATGTAGTTTTATTACCGGAGTGATCGCTCCGTGGGTCAGATTCATATTAATCACCCTCCTTTTCTAAAAGGTTAAATTTAGCTGAATTAAGAAAAACTCACGCAAATCAGTACAAGTATTTGTAACAAATAGGTTAGTTTCCATGAAAGGTTTTGGGGTGTTTGTACAGCACCTTATCTCTCAAGATTACACTGTTTTGTAGTATAAGGATGGGAATGTAATGTGTTTAAGTGGTAATATGTAACAATAAGAGCCTTGACTCCTGCAGAGCAACTCCCATCACTGTCTATTTTCGCCAGTAACACTGGAGAGGAATTGTAGCATATAAGTATCAGCTTTACATTGTAATTAATGCAGAGGAAAAGGTATCTCATTTGTTGGCTCGCACCTATGACATCACTCTGCGGCATCTCAATGGTTTTTATTAATTTGCATATTGTACCAGCTGATTGAGATTGTTGGATATCGACATCTATTTGTCCTTTTGATAGCTATGATTTGATTGGTTGAGACCGATGTATTTATGTTTAGTTTCCTATATACATATAAATACAGTAAGGAAAAACTATTTATCTAAATCATTTATATATCATTTTTTCAGCCAATAAGATTCTATAAACTCAAGTTAGTCTCCAGCACCTGCAAATCCTAATTAAACGCCCCCCACCCATGTGTACGCCTCACGGATGGGAACTTGAAAAGGTGGTCACATAGGGCCCAATATATAATAATGGGCAAAGCCCTGAGACCGCTATGTAACCGCACTAGTGCTGCGGTGGAGCCCAGCACAGTACACTGTAAAGGGCCCTAACACAGTCCCTCTCGATAGTAGGTGCTGGGATATCATTTCCATGGTCCCATTGTCAGCATTTTAATGTCACTATTTAGTATTAAATCGAACGTTTACGGCAAAGCTCAGGGTTTCCACTTTCTTCATTTTAATTTTACTCATATTTTTCTTGATTAAACTGCAATAGAAATGGTTAAAACAAACTAAATAAATCACTAATGTTCGTTGGATCCAGAAGAGTTTGTAGAAAATGAAATTTTTTTTGTGGGATATAAAAGCCTGTGATAAAGTGATGATAAATATTACTTCTCATGGTGTGTTCAGTACATTTCAGAGTGAATAAACACCGTATGTACAGCCTTTTGTATGTACTGCCTTTTGTATGTATTGCCTTGTGAACAATGTGTTTCCTAGTTTGCCGTTGGTTACGTAGTTAGCCAGGTTCGTGATTAAATGGCATGCCATTTCAGGAAGTAAACCAGTGGGGGGGTCACATCCTTCAAAATCCAATGGACCCTCTACATTTCCAACCTATACATAATATTTATAGCAGTAACTTGCTCCTCACACAAGCATTAGATTATACCAGTGCAGATTATATTGTCTGAGATCATCCAGTGTTCTGGTAATTAGATTTTAGACACGGCATTCAATGCTACCTCTTTCCGTGACATTAAACTGCATTTGCTAAATAACTGACCTGGTGGGGAATTTGCATAGAACATTATATTTCTAAGAATG
Organism: Pelodytes ibericus; assembly: GCA_036172795.1. Classification (NCBI taxonomy): domain Eukaryota; kingdom Metazoa; phylum Chordata; class Amphibia; order Anura; family Pelodytidae; genus Pelodytes; species Pelodytes ibericus. The sequence continues at coordinate 1,902,740 of CM069864.1, forward strand.
TACCTCAACTGCAGGAGAAAAGTTTGGGATAAATCAATTTGACTTTTACGTTTTGAATAATATCTGCTGTATAATGTATTTTAGTCCTTGTCTTGTACCAAGAATGTCTGCTTCATCCAACATGCTCAAGTTGTTTTATATATAACTATCATTTACCTCTTATTTTGGAAGGATGATCCAGGCATCTGCTACCCTTCTGTAAGTCTTGTTAAATTATGGATGTTTTAGAGAGATGCTTATTGAATAAAGGAGTGATCTAAAGAACATTCCTAACACTCATTGATTGAAATGTGTTCCTAGGGATCTAGGATAGTGATCTATAGGTCATACCTGGGGTAAAGTTCTAAAAGTGATGTAATCAGCAGGAACATTGGTTTCCATGCATTACTTTGCATTAATACTCATTATAATACTCACAATACATACTACCTCCCTTTCGCTATTGATTGGCATACTGTGTACATTAGCAATGTCTGATAAAGTAATTGCTATTTGATGAGAATGATTAATGATTAAGTCCAGCATTATAATCCTTGACGGGCTTTTATTGAGGAGAAGTTTACTTTCTCTCTAACCCTGACTGGACAAGAGTTAAATTCTAGGTAAAGACATATTCTCCGAGCCGAAGTATAGTGTCCCAATTATGACATGGAAAAGTAAGTCATGTGAGACGTTTGCCCATTCCTGACCTTTCAGAACGGTTTGTAAATTATGGCCGAGAGCATCTCACATTAAGTAAAATGCCTCCAGCAAGTGAACTCTTGCGAGCTGGCTTCTTTCCACTTGATGCTCCAGGTAAATATTCCAGCTTTCTCCAAAGTGTATGAGCGGGGGGCTGATTCCCTTCTTAATCGCAGAATATCACAAGTCAAATAAATAGCTTGCTAGATTTGTGATAGTTTCCGCTGATTTCCAGCCATATTTGGTGTGGCACATCTCGGATCCATACCAAACCCGTCTGACCCTACACAGGCATACATGTGGAATAGTTTATAATTAACAACCTGGTTACACTAAGTTACACTGGGAGATTCCAGAGTTAGCAGTAATTCAGTGCAGATTATTTCTAAAAGTCAAGTCTGGGGCAAACTTCTAAAAGGAACATTCCATTGGTTTCCATGGAGACTGCAGAACATTCCATTGGTTTCCATGGAGACTGCAGAACATTCCATTGGTTTCCATGGTGACTGCAGAACATTCCATTGGTTTCCATGGAGACTGCAGAACATTCCATTGGTTTCTATGGTGACTGCAGAACATTCCACTGGTTTCCATGGTGACTGCAGAACATTCCATTGGTTTCCATGACGATTGCACCACTTTTACATATTTTCTAAATAACCCCTGGTGTATCTGGGGGATGTGCCTGCTACATAGAGAACAGAGGATTTTCTGAGCTGAAATCTGTGAGAATGAGAGCAGTGCATTATGGAGGTTATGTATAAAAACGTTTCCATCAGAAATGCCAACCCCTGTGTATAACATCATTTCTGCCAGTAAAACGCTGCAGAGGGCCAGTCGTGCTAAAATAGAACCAGGATCCAGTTACTATTTAAGAATTTAGTTTTATATCACTTTATTGCAATTACAATGATCCGCCAGTCCTAATCCGGCATTATCTGCACTGAACACAGTCACATATTGAGAATAAAAAGTCACCGTTTTACCTTTTATCCATTCTACAGAACAAACCAGGCGCAAGAGCAAAAACCTGACTAAAGGAATGTGAGATTCTTGGGGAATCCAGATCTTACCATCGAGAGAATGCGTGTGATTACTCACGGTGGAAATGTAGACCACTGGCCGCCATGTTGCTGAGCAGCTCCGATAGTCTGCATTTCCTCTGCGCTGTCTAACCATTGATTAGAGTGGGGGTGTGCGTACGCTGTTCACGCAGTGGTAAGATCTGGATTCTTGGATGAAATGTCATAACACAGGTTTAACCAATAGAAACACAGGAAACCAGTAGCATCAAGTTGATTCCTGTATTGGCGCTCAGTAAATTAGTGGCTAATAAAGGTATCAGTTTGGCTCTACTTGTTTTCTTTATAAATTAGGGATTTGTTCTGCCCCTGTACTGACTGGTGACCCAAACACTAAATAATACAAATCCTGTAAAGATGAAGCCGTCTGAGAAATGGCAGAATTGCTGAGTTATTTTATAAAAGCCCCATTTAAACGTTTCAGGTTATTGGGTTGTTTCTTGGGTCTGTCAGCAGGATACCGACTATGGAATTTACTAGTTAAACTAAATGATTCTTTGTAAATGGACTCATCCTGCAGAGTCCGCACTGATTCCCTAACTGCATAAGAACAAGCCAGGAATTCCCAACAAAAGAGAGAAAATGAAAGGACTGAATGCACATTCCAAACATGATGGATATTTTGTAAAACAAATTAAATCCACCTTGATGTTTGTTATAGTTTTAATCTTGTGTTTTTATTCTCTGATTGTGTAGAGGCATACAATACCCAACCTTAATCACTTAAAGATGGCAGGGTAGAATAGTGTGTGTGTGTGTGTGTGTGTAATAAAAGTTATGTGAATAGGTTATAACTGTCTGTTGGAATCATGTAGACGTTTAATTTGTATTTATAGCAGTGATCACCAGATCTGGTTCTGTGGTGAAAGATGTGTTATACTTGTTGTTGATGGAACATTGGTTAAAATTGTAATAATACTCAGAAGATTATCATTAAGATGCCCTGTACGGTCTCTACTACTTTATAATTATTGTTGGTTTTCCTTTTCTATTTGAATTATCTTACTTTGATTCATTTTGTTTTTGATTTCTCATTCACTATTTTATTATATTACTCTATATTTCATTTATTGAGTTTATGCTGCGTATAATGAACTTTTTTTTCTTCTGTAGTTTGCTGTGGAGTCAGCTCCCAAACGTACAGATCTTCCCATAGATCTTGTATGTGAATCAGCTCCTTACTGAGATCGGGTCAGTGCGGTGGTTATAATCCATTCACCGTACGTCTTTACCCTTCTTGAGAGCAAAAAAGTTCACCTTGTCCATCACCCAACTGGGCATTTTTCACTGGTGAATAAAAACTCCTCTGTATGTTGTGTTGACATTTTTGAAGACGGATGAGATAGTTTTTAATTGTGTCGAACCACATTACCTTCCTCGGGTACAAAATATACATAATTAACCAGTATCCACTAAGAAGGAACACTATAATTGGTTTTCCATATGCCTACCCAGAATCCCCTGCAGTAGTGGTCAGACTGTAAATGTGGGAAAAGCAAGTCTTTAGGTTTGGCTGGTGTTTGTAGATGTGGGCTTAATAATTCAGTTACCCCCTGATTTTTAGGTGGTGGTTTTTACCATCACCTTACCCCCCACCATATTGTATGCTGTAAGTACATTTGACTTGTTTGTAGGGTTTCCCGTCTGACCGTTTTTTCACTGACAGGCCGGTAAGAAATTGTCTTGATGCCATTGTTAAGACTACGGGGGCAGAAAAAGTGTCAAACCCACTGGCATTTAGAGAATACGAAACTGTCTGTGCTGGAGCTGGTTAATGACATCATCTTGTAGGTTCATATGCAAATAATATTTGGATGGCAGAATGGTAAAACGAATTGGTTTGAGGCCAATGTTTATGCTAGCATCCCTATATGCAAATGACACCATTTAGCATTAAATATCATTTAATTATAAAGTCCAATGAATTCCACAATCACATCTCTAAAACCTGATTGTTTTGTTATCTATTCATTTGCTTGAAATACTGTTAATACAACAAACTGATGATTCATTTATTCCCAGTGAAAGCGTTTATCTGGTTTTATACATTTCCACCTAGATTCCCGAAATGACTTTTACTGGAGATTAAATAGAAAAGGAAACGTACAAAATGACGGATACATTTTAAATACATCATTGCACCATGGTTTTATCAGCTGCTATCTATTGCATGCATGTACCATAATCTGCATGCATTGGAAGTGCACTTTTAACATAATTTATTTGGGATTGTTTACTCCTGTGTAAGGTCGTCGGCAGAAGTGGTGTAAGTACTGAGTTTAGTAACGATTGATGGCTCTATAGAGCTCCGGCTTATAAAAGCAATTTTTCTACTAAGCCAGACTAGTATATGTGAACTGGGTTCTGGAGAGAGATTGGGACACAGCAGCCGCCTTAGGCTCACAGAGCTGGAATACATTTAAGAAGCAGTTTTCCCAAAAGGATGGAATAAAGAATTGTGCTGCTCCATTTTACTTACATTCTCACCAATTTTGAAAGAACCTTTTGCCCATAATAATCATAAAGCTTGGCAGGAAAGAAAGGATGAAATAACAGTGAGAGGGGAAAATGAAGTCAAATGTTTTAGATAAATAGGAAGAAATGTAAAATTAGACAAAGCCCACACACTCTGCTGTAATTAGCAGAGAACTGCCACAGAACTAGCCATTATAGGCTGCAACAGTGAATCAAATTATGTTTAATATTTAATTACAAATATTAACACTTATTATTTTATGACATTAAAACAGTTGAAATGTATGTAATGACTTTTGTAGCAAAGATTCTGTCTGTTGTGTCTCATGAAACCTTTAAATATTCACTAAAAACTTGTTTGCATGACGCCAATGGATTCATCTTTCTGTGCAATCGTTGTATATTTCAAAATTTCTTGGCAGCGAACTAGTTACCATTTAAAATGTTGTATGATCCATTTGTGGGCAGAATGTTTGTGATGTTGATATTCGGTAAGCAGAAAAACAAACCCAGAGAGCTCTATCAGGGGCGGACATGTTGGTTAGAATCTTTGCTCCGTATAGCTCTATCAGGGGATGGACATGTTTAGAATCTTTGCTCTGTATAGCTCTATCAGGGGCGGACATGTTGGTTAGAATCTTTGCTCTGTATAGCTCTATCAGGGGGTGGACATGTTGGTTAGAATATTTGCTCTGTATAGCTCTATCAGGGCGGACATGTTTAGAATCTTTGCTCTGTATAGCTCTATCAGGGGCGGACATGTTGTTTAGAATCTTTGCTCTGTATAGCTCTATCAGGGGTGGACATGTTGTTTAGAATCTTGGATAAGATTAATGAAAAGATGACCTAACCCCCGATAGAGCAAGATGAAGGAATGGAGGCTCAATAAGGTACTTTTATTTCATTAATACATTTCTATTTAAAAAGTCTAGACTTGAATATTTCAGTAAAGCTGAACTTCATTTTTTGCTGACCATTGTCCTTTCAATGTAAACTGTATTCAGAATTGTGTGATTTACAAGCAGTGTTTGTGGGGATTTAATTATTTATACATACCTCCCAACATTTCGAATGGACACAGAGGGCACTTGTTTTTGTTGGGAGTGGATGAAGGTGCAATTGAGAGCTAATCATGAAATTTAGTATTTAAAGTTATAATACAAAAACTAAAATATAAACACATTTATTGCAGTTTAATTATATATATATATATATATATATATATATATATATATATATATATATATATATATATATATATATATATATATATATATATAAATATAATATAGCATGTGTAATAAATAAATATATATTTGTCTTGCCCGAATAGATGGATTTAGAAAATTAAATGTAGAAGAACCAATCTGAAAAAAGGAATGAAATAAAGCCTGTTAAAGCTTCAAAATAAATGCAAATCTAAATAATATAAATCTAGTTTTAGCCTTTGAAGTACCATCAGTCTCACAGGAAGGATCCTCCCCCATGATGTCTTTTTTAAATATTCTTGGCTGACGGGGGACGCCCAGCGGAGGGCTGAAGGGGGACGCCCAGCGGAGGGCTGACGGGGGACGCTCAGTGTATGGATAAACTATATGACCGGATGTAATGTGAGAAAAATGAATACAGTTGATATTAAGCTCCACTTGCGGCTCACTAACAGGCCTCATACATGAATTTGATCTTTCCAAGATATAACTCGCCCCCAACCCCACCAACCAAAATCTCTTAATATATCGTTTCTGATTTGGAAAGAAATTAGTGCATTAATTTTTCCTTAAATATACTCTGTGCACAATTTGTATAATTACATACTTACCAACACTGAATGTGCTGGAATAAAAGGGGGGCATCACATGAACCAAGACCTGTTCCCTGACCCCGGAGATAGAGCTTCAGCCTGCTCAATTCTGAATGTTAGACGTGTGTCGGTGAGACATACACCAGTTTTAACGCAAGTCGCAAGAGTGCAAGCGGTATTAATGCTGTCACAGGACCCAGAAAAACAGGACTGGCCTGGCAAATTCAGGAATACAGTTATTTGGACTGACAGGATCTTAAATAATAATAAGAATAACTGTGCAAATTGCAAACCTTAATACAATGCTGATAACACGCCCTGCGCCGTGCTGATAATATACCCTGCGCCGTGCTGATAATATACCCTGCGCCGTGCTGATAACATTCCCTGCGCCGTGCTGATAACATACCCTGCGCCGTGCTGATAACATACCCTGCGCCGTGTTGATAATATACCCTGCGCCGTGCTGATAACATACCCTGCGCCGTGCTGATAATATACCCTGCGCCGTGCTGATAACATACCCTGCGCCGTGCTGATAACATACCCTGCGCCGTGCTGATAACATACCCTGCGCCGTGTTGATAATATACCCTGCGCCGTGCTGATAACATACCCTGCGCCGTGCTGATAACATGCCCTGCGCCGTGCTGATAACATGCCCTGCGATGATATGGGACCCTACGCCACGATGATATGGGACCCTACGCCACGATGATACGGGACCCTGCGCCGCGATGATACGGGACCCTGCGCCGCGATGATACGGGACCCTGCGCCGCGATGAAACGGGCCCTGCGCTACGTTGATATGGGACCCTGCGCCGCGATGATACGGGACCCTACGCCGCGATGATACGGTACCCTGCGCTGTGCTGCATATCTCATTAGATTTATGTAAACATAGGCTTGTGTTGCTGCCACTTGTAAAACTCCTCAGAAGCCGAGTATTACCTGTGATCATGTGTATATATACAGCCAGGGAGCACGCTAAGGAAGCTCTGCTCTATGTTTACTTGGAATAAGTCTTTGTACAATCTGAAAAGGGTAATTGCTCTGAAATTAAAATCATCCTTTTTAATTTTTATAGAAACGCTTATCTCCTTTGTGTCAGTTTGTTTATAATTCAGCTCATTATCCTTCCCACTTTCATTGTTTTATTGCAAAGTTACATAAACACTCCGATTATAAAGCAGATTAAAAGATCTCGGCATCATCTAGAGAAGATTCACAGTCTGTTGAAGGCAAGAGGTTTAATAGTCATCAAACATCTCTTCATCTGGGCCCTCTGGCAGAAGAAGCCAGGGTAAACTGCTATCCTTTGAGTTGGCAGGTTGGATATTTTGTGCTGCTTTAATCTGTTACCTCTGGAGATTTTGGCTCATCCAGTTTATTTTAGACACAGAGGTTTTTGGGTTCTTGGGTTTGCATCTCCATACTTGGCTTCAAACTTGGCAAGGACTTTGTTGCCCTTTGTCGTGTTCATGCAGGTTATTATGGGATATTAAATCATGCTCTTGAGATGTCTCACAATGCTACATACAAAGTCGCTTACCAACTCCTACAGTCCGGCCATGTAAGCGGCAGATCGACCATTTAATAGTCAGCGCTGCCCCTAATTTGGCATCTTGAGAATAAATGAGGGTATTTGCCGATGAATGACAAATAAAATTGCTATGGCTGCCGTACGTCAGAGTAATGGTCTATTTACATCTGTGGCTAAGACAAACATTTGCAAATTACATTCACACAACCGCTAATAATGTTACACTGGACAGTGCGCCTGGAAACGGGTAATCTGCATTTAATGTGATGGACGCTGACGGAATCGCGCAGATGTCACTAACTGAATCTGAGGTTGACAGGTTCAAATCATCACAATGTGTAGGAAACCGTTTTGATGCTATTGATGATCTCGCTGGTTCTTCCAGACAGAGGCTGGTCTTACTCTCTCAGGGTTCCTGTTGCTCATTTCGCATTTCGTGCATCGCTCTGTTTAAACCTTTTCCCCGTAGGAATGCTCTGCACAGAGAAAGCTAGTGCTTTCCTTCAAAATGCTGACATTTTATATGAACCACACTGTATGAAGCAAGCAGAGCTAAAAGGAGCCTATTTATTGTCCTATCCAAATATGGAGTTGTGGTGGTTGAATATAAATTGTATTAGTTGTGGGCTCCATTACTCGGCTGGTCCAAAGACGAGAGGACATTATTTTTAATAAACGAGGAGCTAGGCATTGTCGTGGAAGACGAGAGGATGTTAGTTTTATTAAATAAGGAAGAAGCGTGGACGTTAGTTTTATTAAACGAGGAGCTAGGCATTGTCATGGAAGACGAGAGGACGTTAGTTTTATGAATCGAGGAGCTAGGCATTGTCATGGAAGACGAGAGGACGTTAGTTTTATGAATCGAGGAGCTAGGCATTGTCATGGAAGACGAGAGGACGTTAGTTTTATGAATCGAGGAGCTAGGCATTGTCGTGGAAGACGAGAGGACGTTAGTTTTATGAATCGAGGAGCTTGGCATTGTCGTGGAAGATGAGAGGACGTTAGTTTTATGAATCGAGGAGCTAGGCATTGTCATGGAAGACGAGAGGACGTTAGTTTTATGAATCGAGGAGCTAGGCATTGTCATGGAAGACGAGAGGACGTTAGTTTTATGAATCGAGGAGCTAGGCATTGTCATGGAAGACGAGAGGACGTTAGTTTTATGAATCGAGGAGCTAGGCATTGTCATGGAAGACGAGAGGACGTTAGTTTTATGAATCGAGGAGCTAGGCATTGTCATGGAAGACGAGAGGACGTTAGTTTTATGAATCGAGGAGCTAGGCATTGTCGTGGAAGACGAGAGGACGTTAGTTTTATGAATCGATGAGCTTGGCATTGTCGTGGAAGATGAGAGGACGTTAGTTTTATGAATCGAGGAGCTAGGCATTGTCATGGAAGACGAGAGGACGTTAGTTTTATGAATCAAGGAGCTAGGCATTGTCATGGAAGACGAGAGGACGTTAGTTTTATGAATCGAGGAGCTTGGCATTGTCATGGAAGACGAGAGGACGTTTTATGAATCGAGGAGCTAGGCATTGTCGTGGAAGACGAGAGGACGTTTTATGAATCGAGGAGCTAGGCATTGTCATGGAAGACGAGAGGATGTTAGTTTTATGAATCGAGGAGCTAGGCATTGTCGTGGAAGACGAGAGGACGTTAGTTTTATGAATCGAGGAGCTAGGCATTGTCATGGAAGACGAGAGGATGTTAGTTTTATGAATCGAGGAGCTAGGCATTGTCATGGAAGACGAGAGGATGTTAGTTTTATGAATCGAGGAGCTAGGCATTGTCATGGAAGACGAGAGGATGTTAGTTTTATGAATCGAGGAGCTAGGCATTGTCATGGAAGACGAGAGGATGTTAGTTTTATGAATCGAGGAGCTAGGCATTGTCATGGAAGACGAGAGGTTAGTTATTTTTTTGAATCAAGGAGCTGGGCATTGTCATGGAAGACGAGATTATGTTAGTTTTATGAATCAAGGAGCTGGGCATTGTCATGGAAGACGAGATTATGTTAGTTTTATGAATCAAGGAGCTGGGCATTGTCATGGAAGACGAGAGGATGTTAGTTTTATGAATCGAGGAGCTAGGCATTGTCATGGAAGACGAGAGGATGTTAGTTTTATGAATCAAGGAGCTGGGCATTGTCATGGAAGACGAGAGGATGTTAGTTTTATGAATCAAGGAGCTAGGCATTGTCATGGAAGACGAGAGGACGTTAGTTTTATGAATCGAGGAGCTGGGCATTGTCATGGAAGACGAGAGGATGTTAGCTTTATGAATCGAGGAGCTAGGCATTGTCATGGAAGACGAGAGGTTAGTTATTTTTTTGAATCAAGGAGCTGGGCATTGTCATGGAAGACGAGAGGATGTTAGTTTTATGAATCAAGGAGCTGGGCATTGTCATGGAAGATGAGAGGATGTTAGTTTTATGAATCGAGGAGCTAGGCATTGTCATGGAAGACGAGAGGACGTTAGTTTTATGAATCGAGGAGCTAGGCATTGTCATGGAAGACGAGAGGACGTTAGTTTTATGAATCGAGGAGCTAGGCATTGTCATGGAAGACGAGAGGACGTTAGTTTTATGAATCAAGGAGCTAGGCATTGTCATGGAAGACGAGAGGAAGTTAGTTTTATGAATCAAGGAGCTGGGCATTGTCATGGAAGACGAGAGGATGTTAGTTTTATGAATCAAGGAGCTAGGCATTGTCATGGAAGACGAGAGGATGTTAGTTTTATGAATCAAGGAGCTGGGCATTGTCATGGAAGACGAGAGGACGTTAGTTTTATGAATCGAGGAGCTAGGCATTGTCATGGAAGACGAGAGGATGTTAGTTTTATGAATCGAGGAGCTAGGCATTGTCATGGAAGACGAGAGGTTAGTTATTTTTTTGAATCAAGGAGCTGGGCATTGTCATGGAAGACGAGAGGATGTTAGTTTTATGAATCAAGGAGCTGGGCATTGTCATGGAAGACGAGAGGATGTTAGTTTTATGAATCGAGGAGCTAGGCATTGTCATGGAAGACGAGAGGATGTTAGTTTTATGAATCAAGGAGCTGGGCATTGTCATGGAAGACGAGAGGATGTTAGTTTTATGAATCGAGGAGCTAGGCATTGTCATGGAAGACGAGAGGATGTTAGTTTTATGAATCAAGGAGCTAGACATTGTCATGGAAGACGAGAGGACGTTAGTTTTATGAATCGAGGAGCTGGGCATTGTCATGGAAGACGAGAGGATGTTAGCTTGACAGATGTGCTTAACTTGGACACTGTGTTGGGTGACAACTGTGGCGTTTCTCGTTTTTTTATTTTTTCTTGCAGGCTCGGTCTACCTCTGTTATTATGTTTTCATTTCCAACTTCCCTCTTATACTCCCGCTAACAGCATCAGATTAGCAGACCATTTACATAAGTGATGTTTACTGTACATTGAAATTCTCTTTCTAGACACTTGTCTCTGGCTTCTTCCCTCCAACAATATCCATAAGTTGTGTACAGGATCCTGATTTCTCCATACCAGCCTGTAAACCTTACTTGGGTACACAGCAGGTGTGTGCACACAGCATGGCTGCTTCGTGTCAAATTATAGTGGGCATTGTCTTAATGAAACCAATGTGCACAGAGCTAGCCCTGAGATAAAGACTATTTACTGTATTGGAGACACGTAACACAGAGCAGACCATAATGCGGGGGTTGTGTACATTGCAGAGCCCCCGGGGAGGATCTCTTTTTAATACTGTAACAATCTCATCTCTTCTGGACTTTTATAACTTCTGTACACTCTCCATGTCCAGCAATGTCTATCAGACCAATTAATGTAAATAAAAAGAATAAATACATCAATTTAGATGTATTTTGTAAACAGGCAGTTCTACCTGGCTTATTTTCTGGAAGTTGTAGATATGTGTAATATCTGTGAATTTCACTTATTTTTAATTAAACTCAAATCACAGATCTCCTGTCGTTTTACATTATAATTAATTTATCCGGGGCTTCTAAATCCCACGACATTCCAATAAGGAGGAGCTTGGAGAGATGGGCGGGACTGTTACTGAAGTAACAGCAGTAATTATTACTCTTTATATGAGGTGTTTAGAGACAAATCTATTCCTTTCTCTTACATTATGCAGCATTTATCTAAATTGTGTTTTTTTAGATACGGTCACTTTAACATTTAGTCTGATTTCTAGGTTTTGAAATTGACACTGACTCCAGAACTGAGACAGGACATTAATTATATAATGTTTGGAATGTTTTATTATTATTATTAATATAGTGTAAATTCCAAGGCCTCTCAGTACAGCTAGGACATTCACCTTTTTAAGACATGTTTTTAATTCTATCATTTATATTGCTGGGAGGAAAATGTGTGTCAATTATTCCGAGGATCCTGTCAGGTCCTATTCATCTGGAGTGACAGAGGTTAAATTGTTTGTCATCCACAGTTGTATATTCAATTTATTCAATAGTCCGTTGGTAATAATGTCTGCTCAGTCATTCAGATTTCCCTTCTCGGCCATTTTATTTGCAGAGCGTGTTTACATTGGGCGTTTGCACACGCGTGTGCAGGTGAGATTGGTGTCACTAATTACTCCATGCTGGCACGTGTCCGTGGGTGACCTCTTGATAGGTTGGGGATTTCTGTGTTGTAGTGTCTGCTGAAGCTCCATGAACTTCATTCGGATACGTGGTGAGTCTTTTCCAAAATCTCAAGTTAAGTTCAGCAGAATTTCCCTAAATGGATCTATTTAATTCTCTCGTCACAAAGTAATGGAACCTGATTCTGTGTGACGGGGATTATTACGAATACATGTGACACCGGGAGATCTCATGTTCTAATCGGAGGTTGCTGGTTTTAATCATTTACCTCTTCCCTCAAAACCACTTATTCCACACAAAACATGCAACCAGGAGAAGAGCATGCATGACATCCTGTCTGGTTACACAGGAACATGTAGCGTAACCTCAGGAGATATGTGCAGAAGACACAGATTGCACTGGACCGCTAGCCCTGAATGGTCATGTACAGGGGAGAGCCCAGCGATGCTTGTGGTGGGCATTTACTGGACTGTGTTACAGACAATTTAATGATATTCTATGAAAATTCTCACACCCTGCCCCGGACACTGGATCCCTGTACACACACCCTGCCCCGGACACTGGATCCCTGTACACATACTCTGCCCAGGACACTGGGTCCCTGTACACACACTCTGCCCCGGACACTGGGTCCCTGTACACACACTCTGCCCGGACACTGGATCCCTGTACACACACTCTGCCCCAGACACTGGATCCCTGTACACACACTCTGCCCAGGACACTGGGTCCCTGTACACACACTCTGCCCCAGACACTGGATCCCTGTACACACACTCTGCCCAGGACACTGGGTCCCTGTACACACACTCTGCCCGGACACTGGATCCCTGTACACACACTCTGACCTGGACACTGGATCCCTGTACACACACTCTGCCCAGGACACTGGGTCCCTGTACACACACTCTGCCCCAGACACTGGGTCCCTGTACACACACTCTGCCCTGGACACTGGGTCCCTGTACACACACTCTGCCCTGGACACTGGGTCCCTGTACACACACTCTGCCCGGACACTGGGTCCCTGTACACACACTCTGCCCCGGACACTGGGTCCCTGTACACACACTCTGCAACGGACACTGGGTCCCTGTACACACACTCTGCCCTGGACACTGGATCCCTGTACACACACCCTGCCCGGACACTGGGTCCCTGTACACACACCCTGCCCCAGACACTGGGTCCCTGTACACACACCCTGCCCCAGACACTGGGTCCCTGTACACACACTCTGCCCCGGACACTGGATCCCTGTACACACACTCTGCACTGGACACTGGATCCCTGTACACACACCCTGCCTCGGACACTGGGTCCCTGTACACACACTCTGCCCTGGACACTGGGTCCCTGTACACACACTCTGCCCTGGACACTGGGTCCCTGTACACACACCCTGCCATGGACACTGGATCCCTGTACACACACCCTGCCCCGGACACTGGATCCCTGTACACACACCCTGCCCCGGACACTGGATCCCTGTACACACACTCTGCCCTGGACACTGGATCCCTATACACACACTCTGCCCCGGACACTGGATCCCTGTACACACACTCTGCCCTGGACACTGGATCCCTGTACACACACTCTGCCCCAGACACTGGATCCATGTACACACACTCTGCCCCGGACACTGGATCCCTATACGCACACTCTGCCTGTCCATGCTTTGGAGGTAGAGTTGATCCTTTCTAACAGGATATCAGTCTGCGAGCAAAACTATGTAATATTTGTGATCATGATTTAGTTTATTTCTGTGGATAATACCTCTATGGCTCGGGGTGAATGTTTCTTGCTTCTGGTGGGAATGTTCACAGAGCCGTACACCGGAGCATCCTCTATGCTATTTTTACTGGTTCTGGGGTTACTGTGCATTTACTCATTAATCAAACGAGAACAAAGTTTTAACTAAATTAAATTAAAAGCATTTTGCTTCACCGACTTTCAATCAAATAACAAAGCCAATGAAATGAGTGACATTTCCAAAAAGGACATCATTTGAGCTGGACTGTATCTCATTAAAGGGTAATTAAATAACCATTTGGACACTTGGTAATTTTATGATCACAGTACCATATTGCTTTAGATTGGCATCTTCATTTTAATTTATCTTATTCCCTTCATGAGCAGTGAAGCCAGTAAAGACCTGATAGGTGACAAACCATATTTATCCAAAATAACTATTGTAAAAAAAAGTGACCTAGAAGACTCCAAATCCTGTATGGTTAGGTCATTATCCTGTGACACCAGCAGAATTAAACTCTTTATTTTTTTTTAAACCTACTTTTCAAGCCTTTGTGATGAGACATTTTCTGTCTGACCTCTTTCCTCCATAAACTCTTTATTTTCTAATTTATAATGAATCCGCTTCCTAACCCGGGAGTTAAGATTAGCTCTGTTATTACAGAGTTCACCTTCTCATTGGCTCCTTCCAAAGCCTCTTTTCATAGTAGATTTTACATCATGGAGGTAATTAGTAAAGACTTTGCTTGGGCCACAAACCCCGATGTTTGCAGGTTTCATTAAGTGCCCTGGTATTTGCTGTTTAATTTCAGCCCAGTTATCCTTTAATAACTCCTACTCCATTTAGAAAAAGACACATGTTTTATGCAGCTCGAAGACATTGTCTTTTTCATAGTAACTGGTAAGAACAATAAATCCAGACATGTAAAAGCTTTTCCTCGGGACAGATCCCGGCTCCTACACATGATGTGCCATGCTATCTTTACATCAAATAATTAGTACGTAGGATAGCTCTGTGCTTCCTACAACTTCTCTATTATCTTTTCTACTTCTGTGCATTGGTGACATTGAATATAAGGAAAGGTAATTGTTGGCACCTTATCCTCCACACACACACGTTTGGCCCTATTTAATAAAACAAGGCTAATTTAATACATTAGAACCTATTTCTCTTGTGATAGTAAATACAAAAGCAACATACGGTATAAAAAACAAAGAAAAAATAAACAGAAAATACAGAGGAATCGGTTAAATCAATCCTACTGGGATACAAATCTAATTCTGCCAAAGCAGCGCTGGGTATTAAATCATAAACGGATAGATCTGGACATGTTGTAAATGATTAGAAAAATAAAATCTGAATATTACAATGATGGCTTATTCCGGTGCATATAGGAATGAAAGTTTATACGATTTCAGACACCTCCTTTTATAATGAGCTACTGGGTATTAATTATTGTCTGTAGATGAGCGAGAGGGGGGAATTGCTTGGGGAATTTTTGAAGGATGGCTGGCAGGATGCAAATCTTGGAGATCGGTGCATGTAATTAACAAAAAAGAGACATACATATTTATCTTTGAATTTTTTGTTTTATAAGCTCCTTTCTGTTTTGGGATTTTCCTTTCCTTTCTGCCTCTTCTCAATGAAGGTCCAGCCATATAATAAATAAAGTTGTCTAAAGTAGAAGTGTATTCGCTATAGGACAAACACACAACACAGTTCATAAATTCTCTCGTGGCCCGTGGACTCTTTCATCAGGCAGGATTCCAATAAAACTGATGGATTTTAGAAATAATTTTGTTTTGTGGGTTGAAAGGCGGCATAATAAAAACAGACCTTCAGTCTCCTAAAGTTACTACTTAGACAGGGCCCTGGGGAGGGTAAAATGGCTGCAATAAGCCAATGAAGCCGACGTCCCCACTGATTGATAGGTTTGTCGGCTGATGTCGGAGATATAATGTATTCCTATAGCTGGGATCCTGACACTGTTACATCCAAATGAAATCAACATGAGGTTGTCATCTTTAAGCAGATATGTTAAGTGTTGTCTTTTGTGCTTGTGATATGAAAGAAACGGGACCCGAGGGAGGCAGCATCATGCAAATAGAACAAACCGCGTTGGTTGCGTGCTGTACTGTATGCATCCTGCCTGTGCGGCTGTCTGTGTTATCTTTGTGTGTTGCTGACAATTCTCTCCGTGATCTAAGTTAGGGCGCATTGGAAAGTGGGAGCAGCTGTCTTCTCTATACTGGGAGACGTGTTTGCTCTACTGCAAAGATGAAGGTCCACGAATCCTTGACACACTCTCCCCCCCCCCCCCCCCCCTCCGCCTCTCTCTCTTCACTTTCCAACACGATCAACATTCAGACGCGATGCACATTGTCTGGCTGGACAGTTTTTTGTTCTGACTGACAGCATCTGGCACAGGAAAATGTAAAAATACATAGAGTCCCCCCTCAGCCTGCATCTTAACCATTCCTTCTCTATTAATGTGATGCTTTATTTGTAGCCATCATTTCCATTTCAATGGTGATTTAAGGGTAATAATCCTGGTTTAGCAAGTAATAACGTAATCAAATAGAAGAGGGAGAAAAGATTAATTAATCCCGACTGCCATTAAATATACTGATCTAATATTAACAAAATGGCTGTGGATACGTTACATTATCACGCTAGATTTATTTTCTTTTGAACTCCCCTTTGTACAGACTATAGTGGCGCTATAACTAGATATCTTGTTTATTAATGTTGGCTGTTACTAATTATTATTATTATTTTTATTGTTATTATTATTATTATTTATTATTATTTTATTTTTATCCTGAATGCTTTTAGCCCAAAGCTCAAAAATAAAATATATTTGTATATTAAATTAATTCAAATGGGTGTAGGACCGTCGGCCGTAGTGTCAGGACCGTCGGCCGTAGTGTCAGGACCGTCGGCCGTAGTGTCAGGACCGTCGGCCGTAGTGTCAGGACCGTCGGCCGTAGTGTCAGGACCGTCGGCCGTAGTGTTAGGACCGTCGGTCGTAGTGTTACACAAAATCTTAAACTTTTTTTTTCTCCACTTTTTCCACATTTGATAGTGAGCGAGAGTCCCACATGCCAGGTTAGTCCAGCAGACAAGCTTGTCTGCCATTTATGTAAAAATAATAAAAGGGTTTGTCAGAGACGTCAAATTGTGGACTTTGAGACCTGAGAGGGGAAGGGGAAAAAAATATCCTATTTACTGGACACCTTCACTTGTTACCAAGGAATCCGTGGTTATCACTGTCCCAGTCATGTGATATTAATTCCAGCCAAGAAAACTCTGGCTACAAGACGGAGCCTTGCTCCTTGCAGTGAAATGTATCCAGTAAGTAATTGGGTGTATTGATTCACTACGCCGTTTGGGGGAAAAAAAGATACTTTAGCATTGAGCAGGGTATTCTAGTAAACAAACCAATTCATATACCCAGCCTACTGGATAAAACGATACAGATTATGTCTTTAAATAACATGTTCATTAATTTCCTGCTTCCAATATATTATGTTTGTGAGCAGATTTCCAAATCTAGATGTTCCACACTGTTAACCAACCTGCACCATTATAAACCTTTCCATAATAAAGTGGATTTATTTATATATATTGGGAGAGAAGTATATCCGTCTAACTATCTTTATTTTGTAAAGTGATATGTTGCATACACTATAATGCTGTGTAGCTTCTTTCTCTGTACACTGTATGGCATGATTTTAGTAAAATACATATTTCACTTCATATTAGTATAGATTAAACTCTAAATAATGCTTTAAATAACCATGATTTTTAAAAATAAAAAAAAATTATAGACCCATTTTTTTTATCTATAATTTTGCCATTTACGCAGAATGAACAGGCAGAGGAAATATTTATTCATAATTTGCACAAATCTAATAACTGCTGATAAAAATAATTTAATATTTTGCAAAAGTCATACAAAAATTAAGAGCAGAAATTAGCTTCCTTTATTTTTAGTCAATGCAGTATATGCACTCAATATACTTTTTTATACAAATTGCATGTGTTTATTTACAGATTTAAAAAAACAGTGTAACCTGGATATGTTTTTTGTAAATCAGTATAAATGACCTGTTTTGTCAGGAATAATCCACGTGGTGTAACGCCTCAATTCTCTCAAAGAATCTGCTAAGTATCAAAATCTAAGAAGAGAGATTGTCTTTTCCCTTCAGTTATCCTGGTTCTGGATATATTACATGTATAATAACATTATAATAGGAGTTTGCAGTGTCTCAGTTAGTCTCATCAGTCCAATCTGCAGACACTGTGTTTTTTGCTATAATTATTGATTTCTTTTACACTTTTAGCTGTAGTGAACATGTGTGGAAACTCACTGAGGGTTCAAGATATTCCTATTATCACCACAAACTCAAAGGGCTAAAAGAAATGATTCTACAGTCATTGAAAAACCACTGAATAATCAATTAATTCTATAATTGTATTTATCATCCAGCGCAGCGCAGAAAGGATCTGCTGGAAGAATTGTGGAACAGGTTAAAACCCAGCATTTCCCAGGTGTAAAAGGGAGATTTAATCTGAAGACTTGCGTTGAATTCAGCGCGATGGGTGGATCTGTGTCAGTGATTAGCATACCCCCAGTGGCAACAGAAAAGACACTGCCTAAAAACCTGATGTCTTCATTATACAGTTTAGATTTTAATTAACAACCCGAATATTACTCGTTCGTTCAGACAATTATACTAAAAAGGATTTTTTTTCCCTGGGAAGAGTTTATACAGCAGAAATGAAATCATCCTTTATCATTTAATCATAAAATACAAAATATGCATCAGATGCAAATAATAATCCGTTTCAAAAATATATATTTTTGTTAATTTTTTTCAATTAATATAACAACAATCCAAAGAAAACTAATAACATCACACAGAGTGTGAGGGCAACGTGAGATAACATCACACCGAGTGTAAGGGCAACCTGTGATAACATCACACCGAGTGTAAGGGCAACGTGAGATAACATCACACCGAGTGTGAGGGCAACCTGTGATAACATCACACCGAGTGTGAGGGCAACGTGTGATAACATCACACCGAGTGTAAGGGCAACCTGTTATAACATCACACCGAGTGTGAGGGCAACCTGTGATAACATCACACCGAGTGTGAGGGCAACGTGTGATAACATCACACCGAGTGTGAGGGCAACGTGTGATAACATCACACCGAGTGTGAGGGCAACCTGTGATAACATCACTCCGAGTGTGAGGGCAACGTGTGATAACATCACACCGAGTGTGAGGGCAACGTGTGATAACATCACACCGAGTGTGAGGGCAACCTGTGATAACATCACACCGAGTGT
The DNA here is from genome assembly GCA_036172795.1 of Pelodytes ibericus. NCBI lineage: Eukaryota > Metazoa > Chordata > Amphibia > Anura > Pelodytidae > Pelodytes > Pelodytes ibericus. The sequence continues at coordinate 1,922,040 of CM069864.1, forward strand.
AAGGGCAACGTGTGATAACATCACACCGAGTGTGAGGGCAACGTGTGATAACATCACACCGAGTGTAAGGGCAACCTGTGATAACATCACACCGAGTGTGAGGGCAACCTGTGATAACATCACACCGAGTGTGAGGGCAACCTGTGATAACATCACACCGAGTGTAAGGGCAACCTGTGATAACATCACACCGAGTGTGAGGGCAACGTGTGATAACATCACTCCGAGTGTAAGGGCAACCTGTGATAACATCACACCGAGTGTGAGGGCAACCTGTGATAACATCACACCGAGTGTGAGGGCAACCTGTGATAACATCACACCGAGTGTAAGGGCAACCTGTGATAACATCACACCGAGTGTGAGGGCAACCTGTGATAACATCACACCGAGTGTAAGGGCAACGTGTGATAACATCACACCGAGTGTAAGGGCAACCTGTGATAACATCACACCGAGTGTGAGGGCAACCTGTGATAACATCACACCGAGTGTGAGGGCAACGTGTGATAACATCACACCGAGTGTAAGGGCAACCTGTGATAACATCACACCGAGTGTGAGGGCAACCTGTGATAACATCACACCGAGTGTGAGGGCAACCTGTGATAACATCACACCGAGTGTAAGGGCAACCTGTGATAACATCACACCGAGTGTAAGGGCAACCTGTGATAACATCACACCGAGTGTGAGGGCAACGTGTGATAACATCACAACGAGTGTGAGGGCAACGTGTGATAACATCACACCGAGTGTGAGGGCAACGTGTGATAACATCACTCCGAGTGTGAGGGCAACGTGTGATAACATCACTCCGAGTGTGAGGGCAACGTGTGATAACATCACTCCGAGTGTGAGGGCAACCTGTGATAACATCACACCGAGTGTGAGGGCAACGTGTGATAACATCACACCGAGTGTGAGGGCAACCTGTGATAACATCACACCGAGTGTGAGGGCAACGTGTGATAACATCACACCGAGTGTGAGGGCAACGTGTGATAACAGCTCGGCTAGTAAGGCCGGCCCCTCCAGCTCGGCTACTAAGGCCTCCAGGCATACATTTGGAAATAATAATCTGCTACCCATGCAAAGTCCGTCAATCTAAATGCATTGGTATATTCGAATAATCAGACCGTTAAAGGGACTCTGTCACCTAAATATTGCTTATACTGTAAATGCAAGGAATAGAAAAAGATGCAAAATGATCCATACAGTGTATTAGAAGAACTGCAGCAAATAGATAAAGAGAAACATGTGCATTAAATGTGTTGCCTGGTTATGACATTACCTGTGGTATAATATGCAAATTAAACATTTCCTATTGAGCAGAGTGATGTCATAAGCAGGCGACACACACACACACACACACACACACACACACAAACACACACATTTAAAACACGTTCTTGTCTTAGTTTAGGCATTTGCTGCAATTCTGACAACACATTGTATAGATCATGCTTTACAGTCACAGGATACAAAGTGTTGGCACCGTTTGTGTATGTTTGTGCGTTGATACATAATACATTACTAAATAATGAACATAAAGTGACTTTAACAGTTAATTCACTGGGGTCTTATCTCCCACCTTACTCTCCAGCTCGCTTGTTACGGTTAGTGTGTAATCATGCATGCGTGTGTGTGTAAATATATGCATGTGCACACAAACATGATTAGCCTGTGTTTATAAAATGCAGACTGTACGTAACTTTCATTTCTGCTTCTGTCGGCACAATTGGTGAAACGTGACTCCCCAAAAAGCGGTTGGGACAGAGATGCCTGTCAGTGACCACTCCTGAGTCAGCAGCATGTCCACAGTCACTCATTCAGCCTCCTCATCCCGAGGGCCCACTGTCCTCCACTGTGACCCATCTGTCTGCTGTGCTCGAGCTCCTAATACCCAATGCCGAAAGCAGGACGTGAATTCCAGATAATAAGTGAGAGATACAGGGGGTTCAGCCGCCTGCGGATCTACTGATCAGACCCCGAACATTGGCATCCCTGCGCGTTCCGCATGCTTTCGGTGAACCTCGTAAATTATTATGCAAAATACAAACTTTCCACATTCTGCAGAATAAAAAAATACTCAAATGGGTTAAGACGATACCTGGGTTTATCTTGGAAAGACCAAAAACCTTTCTGTTTGCTGAGGTTTTCAGCCAGGGTTTATTTAGCTGATAGTTGGGATTGGCTCGTCTTATTCCTGGGAGGAAACACATCCAGCTCCTAAACCACTGCCATGTGTGTAGAGTATATATAATTACAAGTCCTATATCTATGTATATTTACAAAGCCTGTCTGAATATTAATCTGTACTTCATCTCCTGAAGTTAAACCTTGATCTCTTTGTCAAAGTCTGAACCATGTTAGGGAAATTGTTCCTCTCACAGATTCTCCAGACTGGATCTGAAATCCTTACAAAGAATATTTAGTATATTAAACATGGTGCAGTTTGCAGAATGTTTCCAGTGGTATATATATATATATATATATATAAATACTCCAAGAGGTATGACCTCCAACCATCATGGGGTAAATACAAGAGAGTGGCATTTAAAATGACGGGTGTTTTGAACTGTTTAACCAGCTCTTCTAATAGAAATTTAAGTGTTAACATGTCTGACTTGGGGTTAAATTCAGATTCACTGCTGGCAGCATTAGTACCGACATGTGCACTGCCTCACAGTTGGATCGTTTTAACAGCAGCAATTAGATTTAGCAAAGGCTGTCTCTAAATTGACTCCCTGTTTATACTTTGCTCCCCGTTATTGTCTCCCACTGTGGGTGTTTGTCTGTTTTAAGACGTTGTGTGACGCTGCTGGAATTTCCTTACTGCTGCTTCTGTGCATCCTGCATTATATCCACTGAGCGGATAATACGCATCACACATTATAACCTCCGAGCAGATAATATGCACTGTAACATAACGCGTCCCGCATTATAACCTGTGAGCAGATAATACGCACTGTAACATAACGCGTCCCGCATTATAACCTGTGAGCAGATAATACACACTGTAACATAGCGCGTCCTTCATTATAACCTGTGAGCAGATAATACACGCTGTAACATAGCGCATCCTTCATTATAACCTGTGAGCGGATAATACACACTGTAACATAGCGCATCCTGCATTATAACCTGTGAGCAGATAATACACGCTGTAACATAGCGCATCCTGCATTATAACCTGTGAGCGGATAATACGCACTGTAACATAGCGCATCCTGCATTATAACCTGTGAGCAGATAATACACACTGTAACATAGCGCATCCTGCATTATAACCTGTGAGCAGATAATACACACTGTAACATAGCGCGTCCTGCATTATAACCTGTGAGCAGATAATACACGCTGTAACATAGCGCATCCTGCGTTATAACCTGTGAGCAGATAATACACACTGTAACATAGCGCGTCCTGCATTATAACCTGTGAGCAGATAATACACGCTGTAACATAGCGCATCCTGCATTATAACCTGTGAGCAGATAATACGCACTGTAACATAGCGCGTCCTGCATTATAACCTGTGAGCAGATAATACACACTGTAACACAGCGCATCCCGCATTATAACGTCTGAGCGGATAATACACGCTGTAACATAGCGCATCCCGCATTATAACCTGTGAGCGGATAATACGCACTGTAACATAGCGCATCCTTCATTATAACCTGTGAGCGGATAATACGCACTGTAACATAGCGCATCCTTCATTATAACCTGTGAGCAGATAATACACACTGTAACATAGCGCGTCCTTCATTATAACCTGTGAGCAGATAATACACGCTGTAACATAGCGCATCCCGCATTATAACCTGTGAGCGGATAATACGCACTGTAACATAGCGCATCCTTCATTATAACCTGTGAGCAGATAATACACGCTGTAACATAGCGCATCCTGCATTATAACCTGTGAGCGGATAATACGCACTGTAACATAGCGCATCCTTCATTATAACCTGTGAGCGGATAATACACGCTGTAACATAGCGCGTCCCGCATTATAACCTGTGAGCAGATAATACGCACTGTAACACAGCACATCCTGCATTATAACCTGTGAGCGGATAATACGCACTGTAACACAGCACATCCCGCATTATAACCTGTGAGCGGATAATACGCACTGTAACACAACGCATCCCGCATTATAACCTGTGAGCAGATAATACGCACTGTAACACAGCGCATCCCGCATTATAACCTGTGAGCGCATAATACGCACTGTAACATAGCGCATCCCGCATTATAACCTGTGAGCGGATAATACGCACTGTAACATAGCGCATCCTGCATTATAACCTGTGAGCGGATAATACACGCTGTAACACAACGCATCCTTCATTATAACCTGTGAGCGGATAATACGCACTGTAACACAGCGCATCCTGCATTATAACCTGTGAGCAGATAATACACGCTGTAACATAGCGCATCCCGCATTATTACCTGTGAGCGGATAATACGCACTGTAACATAGCGCGTCCCGCATTATAACCTGTGAGCGGATAATACACGCTGTAACACAGCGCATCCCGCATTATAACCTGTGAGCGGATAATACGCACTGTAACACAGCGCATCCTTCATTATAACCTGTGAGCAGATAATACGCACTGTAACATAGCGCATCCCGCATTATTACCTGTGAGCGGATAATACACACTGTAACACAGCGCATCCCGCATTATAACCTGTGAGCGGATAATACGCACTGTAACATAGCGCATCCTTCATTATAACCTGTGAGCGGATAATACACACTGTAACATAGCGCATCCTGCATTATAACCTGTGAGCGGATAATACACGCTGTAACACAGCACATCCTTCATTATAACCTGTGAGCGGATAATACACACTGTAACATAGCGCATCCTTCATTATAACCTGTGAGCGGATAATACGCACTGTAACACAGCGCATCCCGCATTATAACCTGTGAGCAGATAATACGCACTCTAACATAGCACATCCCGCATTATTACCTGTGAGCGGATAATACGCACTGTAACATAGCGCATCCTGCATTATAACCTGTGAGCAGATAATACACGCTGTAACATAGCGCATCCTGCATTATAACCTGTGAGCGGATAATACGCACTGTAACATAGCGCATCCTTCATTATAACCTGTGAGCGGATAATACACGCTGTAACATAGCGCGTCCCGCATTATAACCTGTGAGCAGATAATACGCACTGTAACACAGCACATCCTGCATTATAACCTGTGAGCGGATAATACGCACTGTAACACAGCACATCCCGCATTATAACCTGTGAGCGGATAATACGCACTGTAACACAACGCATCCCGCATTATTACCTGTGAGCGGATAATACGCACTGTAACATAGCGCGTCCCGCATTATAACCTGTGAGCGAATAATACACGCTGTAACACAGTGCATCCCGCATTATAACCTGTGAGCGGATAATACGCACTGTAACACAGCGCATCCTTCATTATAACCTGTGAGCAGATAATACGCACTGTAACATAGCGCATCCTTCATTATAAACTGTGAGCGGATAATACACGCTGTAACACAGCACATCCCGCATTATAACCTGTGAGCGGATAATACACGCTGTAACATAGCGCATCCCGCATTATTACCTGTGAGCGGATAATACACACTGTAACACAGCGCATCCCGCATTATAACCTGTGAGCGGATAATACGCACTGTAACATAGCGCGTCCTGCATTATAACCTGTGAGCGGATAATACACGCTGTAACATAGCGCATCCTGCATTATAACCTGTGAGCGGATAATACGCACTGTAACACAGCGCATCCTGCATTATAACCTGTGAGCGGATAATACGCACTGTAACACAACGCATCCCGCATTATAACCTGTGAGCGGATAATACGCACTGTAACATAGCGCATCCTGCATTATAACCTGTGAGCTGATAATACGCACTGTAACATAGCGCATCCTTCATTATAACCTGTGAGCTGATAATACGCACTGTAACATAGCGCATCCTTCATTATAACCTGTGAGCTGATAATACGCACTGTAACATAGCGCATCCTTCATTATAACCTGTGAGCGATAATACACACTGTAACATAGCGCATCCCGCATTATAACCTGTGAGCAGATAATACGCACTGTAACACAGCACATCCCGCATTATAACCTGTGAGCGGATAATACGCACTGTAACATAGCGCATCCCGCATTATAACCTGTGAGCGGATAATACGCACTGTAACATAGCACATCCCGCATTATAGCCTGTGAGCAGATAATACGCACTGTAACATAGAGCATCCTGCATTATAACCTGTGAGCGGATAATACGCACTGTAACATAGCGCGTCCTGCATTATAACCTGTGAGCGGATAATACACGCTGTAACATAGCGCATCCTGCATTATAACCTGTGAGCGGATAATACACACTGTAACATAGCGCATCCTGCATTATAACCTGTGAGCAGATAATACGCACTGTAACACAACGCATCCCGCATTATGGCTTCCAAGTGTGTATAATGGCGCTGTGTACTCTGCACATCCTACTTCACTTCCCTGATCTCCTTTCCAGACTCCGTTCTCTGGATTTCACATTTTTGCCCTCCCTGAGGGTTGATATTTGCGTATTCCATGCAATGTTATTAACACTGCAGCAGCGTCCAGTTGTGCAACTGTGAATGTATGTGAATATTTTGTGCAAGTGCAGAATCTATTCTACTCCCAGAGAATAACAAGTCACAGCCCCTAGACGTGTTATTCTAGGCTAGCCCCATGTCGGAATGTGTGTACATTGAGGCAAACTATACAGAACACTTAAAGACAAAAACCTTGATTCTATACTCCATATTACCGCCCCGAAAAAATGATTAACATCTCCTTTGGTAATGACAGATCGTGTATAGAGGTGGGTGCATAGATTTAGTTCCTGTACAGTTATTGTCTCTGGTGCTGAGCTGACGTCTTATGCTAAATCCTCAGAACAATTCAATAGATGTGAAGCTGTGTTTACAAGAGACTGAGCAGTTGGGTGATTTAGCCATGGAGGTATCAGGTGCCGGTGTAACGGGGGGAGAGATTTAGAGAGTTCTGGCCTCTGCGCGGAAGCCTGGACATAGATTGATGCTTTCGTTATGTTCAACACTGTGTCAGCGATTCAGCTTGTATGGTAGAATATTCCAGCCTCCATTGTGGTAAATAACAGCAGATATTCACCCTGGGCAATTAGCTCAGCCTGTAATATAACCTTGTTAATGTTACTGCTCTCTGCTTACACTGTATATGGTTTAATAACTCTCCAAACAAAGCAATCCTTTTATTTTATCAATTCGGTAAAATGTATCAGGTGGTCGCGTCGGCCTCATCAACTGCTACAAATTAACCTCCATCCCCTTAAAATCCTGGAAGCATCTGTGTTTTGGCTATAAGAAACCAGTTCTAATGAGGCCAGAGAATTAAATTGCAAGCTTTCAGGTCCGCAGTGCTAGGTCTGCAGCCAATATTGAGTCGGAAACAATTATATTCTTGTTTTTTTTTCTTTTGTTTTTTTTCCCCTTCAAATAAAAAATCTTCAGGTGTTTGTGGGACTTTAATGCTTTTGAAATAAACTATAATTCATAGTATTAACCACTCTGTCTCTATATTTATTCAATTCTTGGGCAAAGATTCAAAGGTGTTCCCATCAGCAGAAACCGTCCTGTATTCTATATTCTTTATCCTTTCCTGGAATGTTGGAATGTGCATGTACTATGCAGATTCACTAGTAACCTCTGTAGTACTATTACTGAAGCAGAAGGGCAGAGCTCTGTCCCAGGGGACAAGGCATGGCGCCCCAAAAATTAAGGTCACGATTTAAAAACATGGTATTAAATTCTACAAGTTCCCCAATTAGTTTAGAGCTCTTTCTTTGCACAGTGAATTAAGCCAATGCAGCGGAACTCCTAGTCCATCATTTATTTTTTAATAGTCGTTGTAACAATAATAACTGTATGGATGGAAATTAAATAGTGAACTGTAAAAATCAGGTATCAATAGCTGATCCTGAAAATGTATCCTTCTTACCAGTCTGTAAAGCTCGGACAGTAATGCTGGATTTTATTCACGGTTTATTGAATTGACCCTTAATAAAGCATTTAAATGGAATTTCTGTCACAGGATATTATAGATTAAAAAATGAATTATTGGTGCTCGCTTCGGCAGCACATATACTACAATTGGAACGATACGGAGTAGATTAGCATGGCCCCTGCGCAAGGATGACACGCAAATTCGTGAAGCGTTCCATATTTTAAAAAATAATGAATTATTGCAGCATTTTAAACAAGGGTTAAATAAATACATAGTTAGAATGAAATATAAATGGCAAACGGACCAAAACCAACATTTTATCTTTTACATTAGAATTAGTGATATTAGTGATATTGCAGACGTTGGACAAGATTCTACTTTTAATGCACAATCTCCATTAGATATTAACTCACCGTCCACTGGGTGTAACTCTTACAACTGATGCTAATTCATGGCAGATTCTTTGTATCTAATGAAATCTAGAAACTCTTCCTGAGGCGTGCACCCCTACCTCCATTCTACACAAAATAAACAACATCAATTAATAATAAAAACATAGAATTGTGTAAAACTTAAAGTGGAAAGAAACCGAGAAAAAGTAAAATAATACATTCTAGTTCCTGATCTTTTTTTTTCTATTTAAATATCTTTTTTTTTTTTTGCACAGCAGAATTTCTTTTTTTGTGTAATGTGCCCACGTTGCTGGGGTAATGAGGAATTGCACATTAGCAGTGAAGTCGTTCTCCTTGTTTGTACTGTGATCCCTTTTCTGACACCAACACTTTTTTTGTTTTGTTAAAACAAAACTCGCATTTATAAAGGAAAAATTATAAAAGGATTGTCTTTTTTTTTTACGATAATGAGTTTGCTTCAGGAACTGCAGGTGATATGAAACATAAATGAGCTCTAAGTAGAAGGATTGAAAGTCCTGGTAAAGCATTTAATTTCTTGAGGAGGGTTTAGTTCAAGGTTACTCTGTTATTGTGGTAGGAGCAGCTACTTCTCTTATTGCTGTATGGCTGCCAGCGATACAGCACAAAAGACAGTCATTTCTATTTAATACACAGGTAGATATTAATCACTGCAGTTTTTTCCTGAATAAAGCATTTTGTCAAATCCATGGTTTCACGGTGCTTGACAATAATGGGGTGTTTAATTACTCAATAAGACCATGTTATACATTACATTGCTGTACAAATGGTATTGATTTTATACTTTCTTCCAACGTGCTTCCAAGGTTTCTGTTGCTAGTTCGCTGGAGAACTGGGACCTTGAAGATGAATTGAGGTCTGTTCTTCTCCCATTTTTAAGAAGAGCGCAGTTTGTGATTGTTTAACAATGGGAACAAACTGTAAATAAATAAAATAGGGAAAGGCTTGTATGATCTATGGGTGCACGGGCTGCCTCTCTCCTGCCTAAATCTCCTCGTTACCGTGTCTTGTGTGGATAATACCGCCATCTTTGCGGGTTTTGTTTGCTCTGGAGTTTACCAGCAGCCCAGAGAATCGTGTGGGGAATGTTTAGTGGATACGCCCATTGTTGGCTCATACAGGGGTAGGTCAACTGTAGTGTAAAAATTGTGGAATTTGGAAGGTACGTGTTTCATACTAGAAGTGTGTGATATAAAGCCTTAAATTGTCCCCCACGACCCAATCACGTATCCATGACTAGAAATCCGCATGTGTCACTGCCATTTTCTTGTCGTTGCTCTTAAACAGCCTTAGAATGAAGTACCACTCGGTGGCAATACACACACAAGGTGCACATCATTGTGAGATCCAGCCGTAGTATACTATAAGCATGTCTGCCCGTGGTATGAAGAATTTGCTGGATCTAATGATGACATTGTTTCCCATCAGATGCCATTATTTTACATTGTATTTTTGGATAAATCATTTTTACTTCCCAGCTGTCCTTTAAGTGTTTGACCTCTATGTATTTCTGAGGTTTCTATCAGCCCTGCTCACTCATGTTGCTGAGACTCTATCTCACTTTGTATGCTCAGTCAGGGGGCAGCCTCAGTAAGTGCCCCCAATAAACCTAAAACCACATTCCTGGTGGGGCCAGCTCTGCCTTCCTTACTTTCTGGAACACTTTATTTTGCTCGATCAGAAATTAACTATTTTTTACAGACTTTTAACATAAGACTCTTTATCGCGCATTCAATCATATACCAGGACGTAACTGAAAATGAAAGCCCACCTGAGTAAACACTGTGCAATCTTAGAGTATCATGCTGCAGACTATGACAATATTTTATAAATAAGAATTGCAGAATAGCGTGAGTGTATTAACTTTGGCTCACTGGCCAAAGTCCTGATTTCTAGTTGTTAATGTGTTGTGAAACGATATAAGGTATCGATTAGAATCTCTGGGGAGATAGCTGGGGATCGATTAGAATCTCTGGGGAGGTAGCTGGGGATCGATTAGAATCTCTGGGGAGGTAGCTGGGTATCGATTAGAATCTCTGGGGAGGTAGCTGGGGATCGATTAGAATCTCTGGGGAGGTAGCTGGGGATCGATTAGAATCTCTCGGGAGGTAGCTGGGGATCGATTAGAATATCTGGGGAGGTAGCTGGGGATCGATTTAGAATCTCTGGGGAGGTAGCTGGGGATCGATTAGAATCTCTGGGGAGGTAGCTGGGGATCGATTAGAATCTCTCGGGAGGTAGCTGGGGATCGATTAGAATATCTGGGGAGGTAGCTGGGGATCGATTAGAATCTCTGGGGAGGTAGCTGGGGATCGATTAGAATCTCTGGGGAGGTAGCTGGGGATCGATTAGAATCTCTGGGGAGGTAGCTGGGGATCGATTAGAATCTGCCAGAGCTGCTTTTTTTTTTGTGGCTTATAAGAATACATGTTGTTGTACTAGTAATCATTCTTCACATTCACGGTCAGTATTACTCTCACAGAGCAGTAAACACATTCCGACAAGCTTGCCCTTGTTTCTTAATACCTTCCATACGAGCTGGTTCATGGACTTGTGCTGTGCATTCAGCGTGCAGCTCCAGGGTGTATTATACTGCTTTATGTGGATCTAAGTGTCAGCATATTGTGCAGTGTCTAATTTCTCTAAGAAAATCAATGAACGAGAGAGACAATTCTGTGTAACCAAGAATGGCTAGAAGCGATAGACAACTGTCATTACATGTTCCTCCCTTAAATACATTTCTATTGTAGATTAAAGCAGATGGAATGGGAGACAACAATTAAAATATAATATACGTTCTAGTATTATTCTCCTGTGATAACAGCCCACCGTGCTAATCTGCAAGGCTACAGAATATGTTGGCGATGCCGGAATCACCTGATACTAGTTTATGAATCCATTTGGGAGACCAAATTACAGATGACAGATAACTGAGTCGATGCACCGATAAGAACATGAATATGTGTTTAATCTGTTCACACTCGGTCATTTGCATATTATCATTTCTATATGCGCAGTTTAAAAAGCGGATTTGGTATATTTATTTTAATCATGTTTTCAAAAGCAAAAGATTTCATGAATGGGAATAATTAACCCCACAACTACCAGTGAGGTGTAAAATAATAACGTAAAAAATACAGAAATGATTAATCCTTAAAGTGCATGGCTGACACATAGAAACACAATGTGTTGGCAGATAAGAACCATTCGGTCCACCTAGTCTGCACAATTTCCTAAATACTTGTATCAGTCCCCAGTTTCCTATCTTATATCTAGGATAGCCTTATACCTATCCCACGCATGCTTAAACTCCTTCACTGTATTAACCTCTACCACTTCTACTGGAAGACTACCCCCATACATCCACTACCCTCTCAGTAATGTAATACTTTCATTAGTCCCTGGCCTTATCTTATATCTAGGATAGCCTTATACCTATCCCACACATGCTTAAACTCCTTCACTGTATTAACCTCTACCACTTCTACTGGAATACTATTCCATGCATCCACTACCCTCTCAGTAATGTAATACTTTCATTAGTCCCTGGCCTTATCTTATATCTAGGATAGCCTTATACCTATCCCATGCATGCTTAAACTCCTTCACTGTATTAACCTCTACCACTTCTACTGGAAGACTATTCCATACATCCACTACCCTCTCAGTAATGTAATCCTTTCATTAGTCCCTGGCCTTATCTTATATCTAGGATAGCCTTATACCTATCCCATGCATGCTTAAACTCCTTCACTGTATTAACCTCTACCACTTCTACTGGAAGACTATTCCATGCATACACTATCCTTTCAGACTATGTCCTCTAGTTGTGGTAGTTTTTCTTTGTGTAAATATCCTCTCCTCCGTTACTGTGTTGATTCCCTTTATGTATATAAATGTTTCTATCATATCCGCCTGTTACGTCTTGCTTCCAAGCTATACATGTTAAAACTTACCAGGAAAGGATAAAGCATCTTATCTTTCAACCCATGAACCAGTTTAGTAGCCCTTCTCTGAACTCTCTCCTAGTATCTATATCCTTCTGGAGATACGGTCTCCAGTACTGCGTACAATACTCCAAGTTAGGTCTCACCAGTGCTCTGTACAATGGAATGAGCACTTCCCTCTTTATACTGCTAATACCTCTCCCTAAAAAAAACAAGCATTCTGCTAATACCTCTCCCTTTACAACCAAGCATTCTGCTAATACCTCTCCAATACAACCAAGCATTCTGCTAATACCTCTCCCTATGCAACCAAGCATTCTGCTAATACCTCTCCCTATACAGCCAAGCATTCTGCTAATACTTTTCCCTATAGAACCAAGCATTCTGCTAATACCTCTCCCTATACAGCCAATCATTCTGCTAATACCTCTCCCTACACAGCCAAGCATTCTGCTAATACCTTTCCCTATACAACCAAGCATTCTTGTAATACCTGTCCCAATGCAACCAAGCATTCTGCTAATACCTCTCCCTATGCAACCAAGCATTCTGCTGATACCTTTCCCTATACAACCAAGCATTCTGCTAATACCTCTCCAATACAACCAAGCATTCTGCTAATACCTCTCCCTATGCAACCAAGCATTCTGCTAATACCTCTCCCTATACAGCCAAGCATTATGCTAATACTTTTCCCTATACAACCAAGCATTCTGCTAATACCTCTCCCTATACAGCCAATCATTCTGCTAATACCTCTCCCTATACAGCCAAGCATTCTGCTAATACCTTTCCCTATACAACCAAGCATTCTTGTAATACCTGTCCCAATGCAACCAAACATTCTGCTAATACCTCTCCCTATGCAACCAAGCATTCTGCTAGCATTTCCTGCTGCTCTATTGCATTGCCTACCTACCTTCAAGTCCTCTGAAATTATTACTCCTAAATCCCTTTCCTCAGATGTTGAGGTTAGGACTGTACCAAATATTAAGATGATACCCAAGGTGTATAATCTTGTGCTTATCCACATGACATGTCAGTTGTCACAGCTCTGGCCACTTTGTGACACTGTTATTAACCAGTCTGTGGCAGAGCTTACAATCTGCATGGTGCACAGGATGTGTGGACTACTTGGCAGCATCACTCTCTGCTCATGGATATATGGAAGTTACAGATGTTTGTTTATATGTGGTTTATATGTTGGAGCTTGTTTTATATGTGTTTTATATGTTGTTTATATGATGGAGCTTGTTTTATATGTTGTTTATATGTTGGAGCTTGTTTTATATGTTTATATGTTTATATGTTGTAGCTTGTTTAAATATGTGGTTTATAAGTGGGAGTTTGCTTTATATGATATTTATATGTTGGAGCTTGTTTTATATGTGTTTTATATGTTGTTTATATGATGGAGCTTGTTTTATATGGTGGAGCTTATTTTATATGTGTTTTATATGTTGTTTATATGATGGAGCTTGTTTTATAAGGTGGAGCTTATTTTATATGTGTTTTATATGTTGTTTATATGATGGAGCTTGTTTTAAATGTTGGAGCTTGTTTTATGTGTGTTTAATATGTTGTTTATATGTTGGAGCTTGTTTTATGTGTGTTTAATATGCTGGAGCTTGTTTTATGTGTGTTTAATATGTTGTTTATATGATGGAGCTTATTTTATATGTGTTTTATATGTTGTTTATATGATGGAGCTTATTTTATATGTGTTTTATATGTTGTTTATATGTTGGAGCTTGTTTTATGTGTGTTTAATATGTTGTTTATATGATGGAGCTTATTTTATATGTGTTTTATATGTTGTTTATATGTTGGAGCTTGTTTTATATGTGTTGTATATGTTGTTTATATGATGGAGCTTGTTTTATATGATGCTGAGTTTCCGAGGACATATTCAGTTTTCACCATCTCTCTGTGATCGTTTGTAAAGTTAAAAATGTTGTCCACATTATACACTTTTAATTCACAAACATGCGGAGAGTTATTTTTAGCGTATACGCTGGTTAATAAAACCATAGCGCTTAGGATATAGGAGCTGAGTTCTTCTAGGAAGGAAATATGGCTTCTGTCTTCGTCTCAATGGAAGCCGTAAATATATGGACATAACTTGTTTTGGTGTGCTTCACTTTCTTGCGTATGTGAACGTGGTTCTGTGTCCTGTTGCATGTAGACGTGGCTCTGCCTCCTGGTACGTGCCGACATGGCTCTGCCTCCTGGTGCGTGCCGACGTGGTTCTGCCTCCTGGTACGTGCCGACGTGGCTCTGCCTCCTGGTGCGTGCCGACGTGGTTCTGCCTCATGGTGCGTGCCGACGTGGCTCTGCCTCCTGGTGCGTGCCGACGTGGCTCTGCCTCCTGGTGCGTGCCGACGTGGCTCTGCCTCCTGGTGCGTGCCGACGTGGCTCTGCCTCCTGGTGCGTGCCGACGTGGCTCTGCCTCCTGGTGCGTGCCGACGTGGCTCTGCCTCCTGGTGCGTGCCGACGTGGCTCTGCCTCCTGGTGCGTGCCGACGTGGCTCTGCCTCCTGGTGCGTGCCGACGTGGCTCTGCCTCCTGGTGCGTGCCGACGTGGCTCTGCCTCCTGGTGCGTGCCGACGTGGCTCTGCCTCCTGGTGCGTGCCGACGTGGCTCTGCCTCCTGGTGCGTGCCGACGTGGCTCTGCCTCCTGGTGCGTGCCGACGTGGCTCTGCCTCCTGGTGCGTGCCGACGTGGCTCTGCCTCCTGGTGCGTGCCGACGTGGCTC